>APFE030385614.1:261849-278267 GCA_000404065.3 Pinus taeda
GTAGATGATGCCATGGAGCTGCTTCTGGTGATGAATCAAAGAATATTGCAAATGGAAGAAGAATTAGAGAAGGCATTGTAGGACAAGCAAGGAGAGTTAGCCTCCCAGCCCCCTCAAACATCAACAACTCTTGGACCTGTCCCTCCTACACAAGCAACAACAGCCCCTCCTACTATTCCAGCACCAACCACAGCGACATCAACAACAAGAGCAACAGCAGAGGCTACAGTAGCAGCAGAATCCAGCATGAGCATGGAGGACTTAATGAAAGCTGTCAAAGAGCTTGAGACTCAAGTAACAGAAATAAATGAAGCCAAGGATAGACTGGCCAAGCTGGAGACCAGCTATGATAAATAAAAGATGACAGTAGCAGGAAAACAAAGAGAAATAAAGGCCTTAGAGGCCAAAGTAAAAACTTTCGAAAATGAATTGCTCCTGGGCAAGACCTTAGCAGAAATAAAGAAGATAATTTGGGCCAAAATTGGCCAATCAATACAGGACCAATGAAGGTCAATCCAGGCAATCTATGAGCAGGTTGAACTAATAAGCATGGCTCATGTGGAAATACAAAGATCGAGAACAACACTCGGAATAATGCCCGAGCAGGCCAATAAAATGATACATTTCCTCAATAACTGCACTAGGGAGGAACTGGCAGCTCTGGAGATAAACAATAGAACAGACACCATCCTGACAGCTAAGAAAGTGCTGACCTTGAGAAACTTAACTCAAACTCTGGAGAGAAAATGTCAGGAAATGAAAGCAGAAACTGATGAATTCAGGGAAAAAATGACAATATTACAGGATAAAGGACTGCCAAGCCTAGTGACTGGCACAGGACAACTACTGTCATATAATCAGTATATGACAAGGATCAACAATTATGTTGAAAATCAAATAATAGCATCAAGCAGCTCCACAGAAGAAGCAGGGCCTCCCTTTGGGCAATCTCTGTATGACAAGTTAGAAAATCTATTTTTTATTGAGCATGAGATAAATCATCTGTTTGAGGTGCCTCCAAACTTCTACAGATATACAGAAGCAGATGAAACACTGGTGAAAATAAGGAGGCATCAGCTACCTCCAGCTGATTGGTGGTAGGCAATGTTGGAAATTCTGCCCAGATAATGCCACTATGTTATTCCTTTTTGAGAAAAATCAAGTCTCGGTCATGGTACAGGTCAGCAGACAGATCAGCACACAGGTATCACAGGGAGCATCCGTACAAGTGACTCACCAACGCACCTAAACAGCAGGCTCAATTAACGCAGAGTTAAAGGCACAGCTACAACCCACTTTCCTGAGCCATAAAGTCAAAAGTTGTTTGACAGAAAGATAGCTACCATCTCAGCATTAAATGCTGTAGTTATGTTTTTCATTTACTTTTTGTAAGAGAGTTGGTGGTGCAATTTATTGCACAATAACTCACTATTGAGATATTTTGTATCTTATTTTGTATATATATCCCCTGAGAGAACGTATTGAGGGTCGGTTGTAGTGAAATCTTTTCTGAAGAGCTCTATTGTATAGTTGAGACATTTTTGATAATACAAATTGCTGGTGGAGTTCCTGGTTCCTATGCTGTCTGAAGATGGAAATGAATAGCTCTGTTATGTTACAGAATTCCTGTGCCATTTGCTGGAGCAATAAGTTTTTCTGAACTGTGTATGTGTTTTCTGTGTATTCCATAATTCTTATGTTTACATGGTCATAGTAAATAGAGAAAAAGAATAGCCTAGGATTTGTTTTGAACACCCTATGCTCAATCTCTATTTCTAAATATGTTTTCTTCTGGATTAACCATGGATATGAATTCTTGATTGCACATGTCTAAACTAATTCTATCATGGTGAATATTGTTTAAGAATTCTTAACTGTTCTTAAGCAATACTTTCATTTTTCCTTTGTTAGCATAGTGAAAGATTCTTAGTTGCCTTTCACTCATTAATTCCATAACTTCATCAAAAAATTTGGTAAATTGCTTCACATATGCCTGTCTGGCTCTGCAGCAACACTCTGCCTTCATAAACACTCTTCAACTGCACACTACTTCAACTCCATTGCCCAATGGACCAAACTGTTTCATGATCTATATCTCAGCTCTGTCTGGATTCACTAACTCACCAAACTCAAACAAAACAGCACACCATAACTAGCCTAAAATCATCCACCAACAAATTTAAAATTATAAAGAGAGAGCCCTCTCTGGTTACAGGTAGGCTAGGACCTGCAGCTAAAAGATTGGTCAGTGGTTACCTCGGCCGTATTCCCTTTAGGAAGCAGGGAACAACCTGAGTGTTAACATGGTCAATTTTATTACGTTATAAATAAATCATTCCCGTTGTTACAAGATAAAAATATAAGCACTCATGTAATTTCCAACAATTTTCATAAACAGTTTTGCCACTTGAAGAAAAACCAATCCCTTTTATACCAACAACAAGTGTCATTTTACAGGACAAATATTCATCTTTGATTCCATTTTCTAAAAGGAAAAATAATTTGATGTTAGTAACACTCATCATATAAGATTTCAAAAGTTGAAATCAATCTAGAAACATTTTTCATCCTCACAATATCTACATTTTTGTACGTTCGAAAAATCAAGAGAATCACATGGCTTTTAGAATTTTTAATATTTACTAGCATATATTCATCTTAATTTCATCAAGAGTATCACATTTACATGTGCCGACAACATTCATTAATAGAAGCAAAATGACATCATTGATGATCAGGTAAACCAACAACAATAGATTCAATACTAGCAACAAACAATCTGGTGAAAGATTTGATAGTAGATTTTTGTAGCACCAATAGCATAAGGAAAACCAACAATAGCTAGAAGTAACAACATTTGAATGCTCAAAATCCTTAGCACATAAATTTGAAACTTTCATAAACCAAATCGAGCCAAATCCAAGGAATTATAGATGCTCCTCTTGGCCCAAACAGTCTCTTTCAGACTACATGTGATAACACACTTCCCAGGAGAAACATCCATACTACCTTAAGCCCAAATATTTTGATGATGTTGGTTTTAAAATTTCCATGGAATTAACTTATTTTGGAGCAGATAATGCATTACAAAATATCACAACTTAGAATGAAACTCGTAAATTGTTTTGTTATTTCAGCCATGAAGAGTATTACACAATGTCTAACACTCGACAGAATCCAATAGGGACCCAGAATTGGTTCAAAATGCAACACTTTTTGAAATAAAAATATTTTTCATTAATAAAAAAAATCACAACATTCCACCAAGAGAAACAACCATTTGCCACCAATATTGTTGGGCAAGTTTACAGGGGCAAGTTGGGCAATATATATTGTTGTGTATATATATTATATATATATATATAATATATTTATATATATATATATATATATATATATATATATTTATATATATAATATTATGTTACATATACATATAACATATGTACATAATAATAATTACATATATATATATATTATATCTATATAATATATATTATATATATATATATAGTATTATATTATATATATATATATATATATATATTATATTATATATTTATATATATATTATATATATATTCATATATATTTATAGATATATATATATCTTCCAGGCTCGATCTAGATAGCACCATGATGAGGATAGATGTATCACACTGGGCTCCCAAATTTCAAAGATATGAAGATACCTGTCAGGACTTGACAATGGGTCCACAAGAAGAAGCCCTTCTTGTTCCACCTCACATTGATCAACATAACAAGATATCATGAGATTTTTGATGAAGAAAGTCACAAAGCACTTAAAGGGAGCATTGAAGAAGATGGGACATTGTGTGATCCACTGGTTAAAAACTATTGTGATGCAATTTTTTTTAATTGGACTTTGCGTTGAATAAACAAATGAATTTGACACTATTTTCCAAAATTGTGAAAGTCACCCTATGCATGCACTTGTCCTGGAACTTGCTAAAATGCACAAGGCATTGAACTCATTGTGTGTTGATGTACAAATTAAGAATGACAATAAGATTTTTTAGGCTTGGATCAACCCTCCATCTTGTCTAGGGAACAACTAGAGCTCGACATAGCAAAAGAAGAATGGGGAGATCTAGAAGAAGATATCTCTGACGAAGAAAACTTAACTTGTTTAGAAAATGAGGTTGGTGATGAAGAAATTGTTGAAGAAAACATTGCAGACCTACAAAAGGCGCATACATCAACTTCTGACTTCATCATTCTTGAAGACAGGACAATATGTGGGGAGTTTTTGAGCATGATATTTGGCACAATTCTTGATAAATAGGTGGAAACTTTTAGTGGTTGGCATGAGGAACAAGGGATAGATGAGACAACCAAAGATGCCCCTCTTGTGATCCATACTAGTGAGGATCTTGCTTGCAGCCCTATAGCAGAATATGAAACACCAATTGAAGGATGTTCCTAGCCCTTTAAATTTAATAATTCCTTTGCATATTGACAAGATCAACCAAACTGTGACCCACAATGTAATTTCAATTTTGGCAGGGAAATGACTTCCAAGCCATATGATTCAAATAAATGTCATGTGTCCAACTCATGGAAGGGATTTTTTTCTTCACATTTTCAGATGATGACCATTAGGATAATGATACATTTGTTTTTCCACATAAAGGTAAGGAATAGGTGTCAAGGGATGAAAGGCAAGAAATAGGTTTTTCTATTTTCCTTAAATGTGTTAAAGACAACTAGCAATCCCAATGTATAAGCCTCAATGATGGGATACCTATTTTCCTAGAAAAAAGAAAATCCTACATGAAAATGGAGATCTTGCTATACCTCTTAAAGAAAATAAATTCATCATTACACTTCACAATCTAGACTTTAGTGTAGACAAAATCTCAGTTTCAGATTCTAGTATTTTCTCTAACATAACATTCTTTAAGATGTCTAACAACATTTCTAGCTCTCCCACAAGTTTTAATGCTACCGAAGAATAGCTAGATTGCATGCATGCAGAAGGAACAATATATATACAACCCGTGGCCATCTTTGGTACTGCATTTCACAAGCCTGAATTGTATGACACAGACCTGAAAGATTTGGGTTATAGAGGGTATGTTTCGTTGCATAGAAAAATCACTGGACAAACAACCCTTGATCAAGAAGATAAGTAGTTTTAAACAAATGATACATTGGAAGGCCAATAAAAACCCATTAGCATTTAAAATAAACAAATCTTAGGTGCCCTTGAGAAGCATGATGAGATTACCGTTGAAGAGATGGAATTCAAGGTAACAGAAGATTGGTCACATGACGATATGTGTGCCACAAAAAATCAACTAGTGAAAGGAGTTAGTGACAATGATTTTAATGGATCTCTTGGTAATTCAAATGGTTTCCTTGCAATTGAAAAAATGCACCGCGATCCCTAGGTCATGCTATAGGCATCAAATTGACAAGATGAAATTCAGATAGCACAAGGATATTAATAAAACCCCCGAAGGATTATACAACGTCAGTGCTGGGAATGTAAATTACAATATGGAAATCATTGGTGGAGAGCGTAGACCTGATCCGAGTGAAAGTTTGCCTTTTTAGCTTCCTTCAAACAAAAGGATGTCATTCCCCACATGCGCAAGTGAACAATATTGAAAATTTTCCAAGAAAAATTGGACCTAAACCATTGGTAATTCCACAAAATGCGACTGAAGGAAATTTAGGTGGTATCGACTCTGATAAGTGGAAACTTCTTTTCATTGGTGCAGAAATTGAATGTCAACTCTATATTGAGAGGTAATTCTGATTTATCAACAACATAAAAGGTTTCCCCCCTAGTTTCTTAAGTCCAACCTAATTCACAACTTGAAGCAATGAACAAACCCAACCGAATATGAGAATTTATTTACTGCAATAGAGTGTAACTAAAATCACAGTTGGAAGCATTAAGCATAGCCAACAAAACGTAGGGACATAAACAAAACATGTCCTCACAAAGCCATGCATGCACATTAATATATGTAGAGTGAAATAATATATGAGAAATGAGATATGTCACTCTTTCAATAGGTTCCAAGTTCCATTCTCTCCTGCAACCTATGATATCCAAGTCCAAACACCTTCAAAGATGCCACAATTATCCCTTACTGTCTGAACAACCCACCAAATCGCTTGATGGCAATGACCTGACTAGACCTCTGTGGATGTGCAGAGGGAAATTGAAAGAGTAAAGAGCATCCACTACCAACCAAAAAATTAAAATTCCCATTACAAAAAAAATCAAAAACCCACAAAAAGTAAAACCAAGTACCAAGTAGTGCAAAAGGATTTGTAAATATTATCATGGAAAGTTTGAATTGGGAACACATGATTCTGTAATGATCAGGCCTTCCAAAGCTTAGAAATGAGTTTTTCTTCTCTTTCAATAGGTCCCAAGTTCCGTTCTCCCTTGCAGCCTATGTTGTCTGAGTCCAACCACCGTCAGAGATGCCACAGTTATGCCTTATTGTCTGAAAAACCCACCAAATCGCTTAATGGCACTGATCAGCCTACGCTTGATGGCAGTGACCATCCTAGACCTCTCTAGATGTGCAAAGGAAATTTAAAGTTAAAGATAAAAGTAAATGTGCAAAAGTGCATTTAGAATGAAAAAAAAATGTAAATGTGTAGAGAAAAATTTAAAATAAAAAATAAAAAATTTGTGATCACTAAAAGAATATGAGGGAAGAAAAAATATGGAGGGAAGAAAACAAAGATGGCTTTGTTATAGTTTCACTAACACCATATGGTAATAAAAAGGATCAATTTCTTATATTTAAGTGTCTATTCATATGTTTTATATTGAATTGTTAAAAATTAAATTAGAGTCAAAATATGGTGGTCATGATAGTCATTAGAAGAACCCCATATATATATATATATATATATATATGAATGACAAGGATATTGAGTATGTTAATATGTGCTGTGGTTAATCATTTTAATAGCAACTTCTATGTTGGTTTAATAGTGTTCGTTTCATTGGCTTCGTCAAAGAATTAACATTTTATTCATAACTCTTGATTGTGAGAGGATGAATTCTAGTGTGAATTATCACGTGTGTGTTGTTCTTTTTTCAATTGTAGTTTTGACCTCCATGATTAATTTGGTTTAAGTCCTGTAACTAGTAGTGATCAATCACCCATTCAGTGCCACATGGGGTATTTTACTTTTCAACAAATCCAAGGCACCTATGTTGCATTGGGATCTAGTGACTTTGTTTAAAAATCCTAGAAAACACCTTTGAGACCATCTATTATCACTAGTTGGACTTTAACTTGAGGTTTCCCAAAAACTCAAAGGAACAAATTATGAGGGTTTCTTGGCCAATCCACTCATAGCCTAAGTCTCTTTGGTGATGAAGGGAAACCAACTATAAGATATCAAACATGTTCCCTCACACACACCCATGGAGGCTCTACACCTATAAAGGTTTGCATATGTGTTGTTTACATGGTTTGAATATGTGTTGTTTACGTTAATCATTATTAATTTTACACTTATTATTTGGTCATATATTTTAGGCTGGGACTAAATTAGTCATTTTAGTTAGTCACTTTTAGTTTAGTCACTTATTATCTAGTCATATATTTTATCCCTAAACTAAATTAGTCATTTAAGTTAGTCATTTTTAGTTTGGTCACTTTAAATTGCTCAAATTTAGTAGTAATTCAGTTGAAATAATTGTGGTGACTAACGTTTTTAGTCACCTAGTCACCAATTTCATCATTTTATACTAGTGAATACATTCTGGTTCTTGAAGGTCCCATAACCTTGTCGTTTCATCAATCTCAACTCTCATCTAGCTGATTCTTACTTATGGGTATGCAGGGTACGAAAGATGACAATTGTTTCATCTTATAAAATTTCTTAAGGTAATCACATAGCCCTACCCTTGCGTTAATATACTTCTTACCATTATATCCAGTTACCGAGAACTAACAAGTGGGTTTTTCTTCCTTAGAGGTTAGAATTTTGTTCACAAATCAAGGGCTTAGAGGTTACAACCACCTGCAAACTTTCAATCCTTTTTTAATCCCCTATAATTTCTCTCTGTACATAGGGGTTCTTCGTATTTCTATCTTCTAATGTTACTCAGGGAGGATTGTAATGTGACTAAGTTAGTGCTGACCCAGATGGCCCAGTTATATGGCCGGTGTCACTTAGTCCATTTAAAATTTGGATACAGTGGAATGATGTTTATACTCAAGGGTTCCTTCCTCTACTAAACATGAAATATATATATATATATATATATATATTATTTTTTTTATGACTTTATGGCTTATGGTAATTGTGGACTCTTCAGTGATGGCCTTCCATCCCTATTTTGTTAGGAATACTCATACAATAATTATTACATTATTCTATGGATTTCAACCATATTCATCGTTCCTCCATTAATTCTAAGTGTAATGTATATTTGTTATTATATACAATTTTTGTAAACAGAGAGAAGGCCCAAAGCAAAGTCTTATTTCAGATTCTAATAGGCACTAAATTCTGGTTCTAAGATTTATGTTATTAATGTTGTTATTGTGGTAGCGTGGTAACTAGGTTTTAAGGAAACCCAATGTTAGTGTGAAATTTCTTGGAAGGTGTACCAAAAACAATTCACTTAAGTCACTAGGTGACGAGTAAACCCTAAAAACAATTTGATGGATGTTAGTGATTCAGATCTGCAATAAAAATTGAAAACCTGCAATAAATGTATAGATGATGCAGAATAGAAAGAAACAATAGAAAATATCCGATGCAATAACCCAAAGGGAAATACTTTAAACAAATAAATATTTTATTAATAACACCTGGTGAAGGAGATATATAGATGGTTCTGTAAGTCCCCCTTCATGGGACGGGTCCTTTGATGTCCTTGATGCTTCAGAAAATGATCTTCTCTCTCAAAATGTGAAAGACCTAGGCAAAATGTGAAGAACTCAAAATGGGAGCTCAAAGAAAAAGACGATAATTGTGATGATGATTATGATCATGGTGAAGAATGAATCGAAAACTCTCGTATTTATAACAAATTATTGATTTAATCTAAAAAATGGAGAATAATAAAATAACATTAACCAAATTAGGATCTATCCGCTTGGAATACTTTATTATATTTATGGGAGAGGGAAAAAAACATTTAAAATGGTTAAATATCTTTATTTAGAAATACATAACTAATAAAATGATTTATTAATTATTTCGAGAGAATTAAGAACAATGTGAAATTGAAATAATTATTGAATAGTGATTTTGACAATTATTCCAATAAAATAAATAAGGAAAATTAAATAAATAGTGATTTATTTAATTATTTCTAAGGGATTTAGTCAAATGTGAGAAGGAATAGTTATTTAAATAATGATTTAATAATTATTCCTAGAGAAAATTAAATAAATAATTATTTATCTAATTATTCTCATGGGTTTTTTTTATTTTAATCAGATTTTTTTTTAATAAAGATGGTTTACTAAATTATTTTCCACAGTGAAAGTGATTTTACTATGGTAAAATTAAATCTACGTTGTGTATTTCAATCCACCTAGTTAAAAAATGACTAGGTAATGATTTTTTGGTGATAACATATTTCTTCCACACGTATGAGTGTTAGGTGAAAATCGTATGACAGAAATACATTGTAGGTTACACTTCCATGAGACACCAAAAGGGGAGTCAAAGAGAGAGAGAGAAAGAATCGAAGCAAGTCAAGGACGAACAAATAATTTAGGGGGGGAGTCCTACTAAACTGATAGAAGTCTCCTTTTATGTGATAGTATGTGATCTCAAATGAGGTGGGGAAGGCATACCGATACCCAAGGAGATATCTGCGTACAAAGAATAATGATGAGCCTAAAAATATGGGACTAAGCTATATAGTACATGATACACTGACATCAATAGGACAGAAAATAATACAATGGATCCCTTATAAATAATGTGACTGGCAAAACATAGGCCAAGACTAAATACAATAACATCTGAGTACATGAGACATAATTCCCCTCAAGATGACATGGCGAGGGAGGGATTATAATCAAAGAATCCCTTCTGAACAAGAAAGGGCCTTGAATACCTGAATGGATCATCTGAAGGAGACATGCATGTTGTGGGCACTACAAGTGGTGAAAACCAAACCCATCAAATCTGTGGAACTACATATGAGGCTGGATCAACATATTTGAGCATTCGGGCATGTGGGGGATGACCTAAAGGGCCACCCCCTCATGAAGTCTAGAAAATATTACACAGACACAGGAATCATTGGGACAATCATCTGGATCACTGGGCCATCAAGCGGATGAATCTTAATTGTGTGATAAGGAGTTGGCGTCAAGCAAGTGAGAAAATACCAAGTCAAAGGGAAATGATGAGTCCCTTCACTTGATCCAAGGCACGGAACAACTATGGAAGCTGGAACCAAGATACACCACCCTCCAGACCACTCTTCTAGAATAAATGTGTTGAGGTCGACAAAAGAGGGCCTGCCAGAGTTAAGGCAATAAAGAATCCTTAAAAAGGGTGCAAGGGATTATAGTAGAGTGACTAATGGACTGGCACCAAGGATGATGATGGAAGGAAGCAAAATGGGTGGCTGAATGACAAATTCTCTTTTCATATCTGATGAGCCGCGGAATTGGGTAACTTATTGGGCTCATTTTGCCTAACTTTTCTTCATCAATCCACCATTTTTCATAGTCTATGCATGTTTTTTGAGTATATTTATGTTAGTTGAATGAATGAGGATAGTCACTTGACCAAGAAGGCTAACACATTGTTAATGCAAATTTTTGGACAAATTTTGGACCAAGGCTAGGCAATTATGAGCCAAATGATAGCCAAGCTGAAGGAACAAGAGTGAGGATTTGTAGCAAGGGTGTCTCCTGTATTAAAAGTCCCTTCCTCGAAATCTCCACCCTCAGCTCGGAGTTTAGCATGCCACCGAGAAGGATTCCCAAGGGCAGCCGAGCAGTCTTATGTAAAGTGGCTGATCACTGGTAGTTTGAGCAGCCGAGCCCCTTGAGTTAAGGAGTGCTGTTGGAGACCCTCGTAGTGCATAAATAGGAAGGCTTCCAAACTTCGTAGGTTACTTTTTGGAATATTGTATTTTGCACTATAGTGCTGTTATTTTCTCAGCTTATTTTGTAGTTGCTGCTGTACAACTTTCTTTGTGACATGGTTATTTTTGAGTAATGGAAAGCAGATTTATTTGGCATCAGTTCTGAGTTTTTCTTAGGATCTTGTAGCTCTTGGGGTTGGGCCCAACCCAAGTGCCAAGGTTTCCTTTGTGTACTGTTATTTTCTTTTTATGTCTTTGCAAAATAATTTCTGTTAAGTAGATTAAGATCTTACTGGTTACCTAGGTCATTTTTGATGATTAAAAAGGCTTTTCATGTTTAGATTGATTTGATAGGTTAATAAAAGAGAATATATTCAGAGAAAGGCTATCAAGCACCTCTGATCTCAACTCTCCCTTAGTGGGACCATGAGCTGGGACCAAGGTGACCTTGCTGCCACCAAAAACATTGTCTTTGCTCCATCATGCAATTATTAGTGTTAGATTCTTATTTGCAGAAGTTGATACCAGTTGTGGTAACATGCTTAGGTTCATGATTGCTTATTTGCATAGTTATTTCACATGATTTCATTGCAAATAAACTTATGTTCATTTTCTTTGCTGTTATCTAGGTCAGATTAGGTTAAAGTAACTAGGTCCTTGATTTTCCGAGTCTCTATTTGTTCAATTTGAAAAATAATTTGTAGAGCACCTGTAATACTTCTCTTTCTGCCTGTACTCCATCAATCCCACCTGCTCCATCCTCTAACCTGGATTCTTGCCTTACGTTTGCCACATTCGCTCACTTTGCCCTAATTCCCATATTTTTGTGCAACATTGCTCCACTCCTCCTTGAACAAATCCCACCATCCTCACCACTCCTCAGCTCCATCCACCAAGTCCTGGACCTCCTCACACCATTCTCTCACCTCCATACTGACTTATTCACCTTTCTTCATCCATCAACCCTCCAAAATCCCCTTTCAGAACATCCTGTAGAAATTACAAAACATCCTGTAGAAATTCCAGAACATCTAGTAGAACCCCTATAGACTTCCTGTAGAAGCTCACGAAAGTGGTTTCTTGACAGCCAAACTCTGTGAAACTCTCTAGAAGAGTGCTAGGGACCCCTTAGGCCCTTTTTGAACCTTCCCAACCTCCTGCAAGCATTTCCTCTTGCCAATCCACCTTTGCACGGTAAAAAACAATGAAAGCACATGCATGATAATTCTAACAACTTATTCAAAAATACAAAAAGATGTTTTCTTAAGATTTTACTACAGAAGTAGCTTAGAAACATGCATTTTACCTTCCTAGAAGTTAATGGCATCTCTTTCAGTAGCTTGCATCCTCTTTCTTGCATCAGTAGGGCTAGCTAGTAAAATTAGGGTTTGCTAGGGTTTGCATTTCCTTTCAGCTTTTCAGTTTCTTTCCGCAAGTAGATTAGCTTCCTTTGAGTTAGGTTCCATCCATCAATTAAAAAGTTTCTTCTTAGAGCTCATAGAAGTTGACTTAAGCTCCTAGAGGACTTGTCCCAACTTACCAAGTGACAGCCGCGACAAAAGCTAGTACTTGTGCATACGGCACCATCACTTCCAAGTTTGCTACGAACTACTGGGTTGATAAGAGTAAAGAAGGGAGTCCCAAGAGTTGCAACATTATTGCTGCAATACTGGAGCCCACCATATTTTTGGCGCCGTTGCCGGGGAAGCGTCAGAGTATTTGTGATTGTTGCTTTTCTTTTATTTTCTACTACAACCTTCTGCTAAGTAGTTTATTTCATTTCCATTCTGCAATTTCATTTCCATTCTACAATTTCATTTCCGCAAAAGTAGACTAGACATTTTCTGCTTTCCTAAACTAGCATTTCCATTCTTCAAGCATAGATTAGCATTTCAATTCTGCAAGCGTAGATTAGCATTTCAATTCTGCAAGTGTAGATTAGCATTTCAATTCCACAATTTCAATTCTGCAAGCGTAGCCTAGCATTTCATTCCTCCAATTTCATTTCAGCAAAATAGATTAGTACTTACCTGCTTTCATTTCAATTCTGCATTTTCATTTTAGCAAGATAGATTTTATTTAGTTGCAATCCAATCTATTTCAGTTTTGCAAGTATAAGTAGAAAAAAAAAAAAACAGCCAAATATCTTTCATCTCATGCCTTGTAGGAACATATATAATACCGGAAAATTCTTACCCAACACCCCCACCACATCACTGAGTCACCCTTCTCTCTTCTTTGGTGGCCGTGATCCAGAAGAACCTATAGGTGAACCTCTAGTGATATATGAAGATCCTATAATAGAAGAAGAGCAAGAGAACATCCCTCTTGAGACCATGGTTGAACACATAAATGGTATAGGAGATGAGGAACGAATAGAAGGTTCCTTTCCCATCCGGGAGACCAATGGAGAGATGAAAATGAAAAACATAAGTCCCTCAGCCTTACCTCACTTCCATGGATTGACCACTAAAGACCCTGATACCTTCCTGTTTGAGTTTGTTGTCCTTTGGCGAACTTATGACTATGTTGAGGATGAGAAAAAGTTGAAACTCTTTCCTTCTACCCTCAAGGATGTAGCACTACGTTGGTTCATGCAGTTACCTGGAAACAGTATCACCACTTGGGCTTAGATGCAGCAAACCTTTAACAACAAATACCGAGACTACTATAGGTCAAAAGAAACAAAGGGAGAGATATTTCAGATGACCATGGGAAATGATGAGTCTTTAGAAGAGTATGAGAAAAGGTTCCAACTTACTTATAAACAGTCGAGGTGCACACTTGACCCCGAATCTATGAAGCTGGTTCTGCTCCAAGGAGTCCCTGAAGACCTTCTAGACACCCTCCATTTGCTAGCTGGAGGGGATATCTACCAACTACCTTATTAGGACATAAAGACAGTGTTTAGAAACCATTCTAGGGCAGCCCGAAAAAGAGGTAGGGAGAATCCACTTTCAGCTAGTACCACCTTCTCCAAGCATGAGTTCGCTAATCAGATGGAAGACCTCAAAAGTGAGATGAGACAGACCATTGCCATGCAACCTGATACTTTCCGAATCCAACAAAAGAAAGAGGAAGCTGAGAGGGCTTTGGCCATTTTCTGTCCCAGATGTACGAGGAATCACCCTAAGAACGAGTGTCCATTGCACTCAGTAGAGGTATGTTTCGTTTGTGAGAAATACCACCCTAGAAACCAATGCCCAACCTTACCCAGATTTAAAGCCATGTACTAGGGGACTGAGGCAACCACTGAACCTCTCTTCTTCCTCAACCAAAGGAGGCCGCATGGGCCCAGACCTTACCAGCAGGGGATGCAAGGGATATCCCAAGCTTAATATAGCCCTAACCAATCTGCTCATATACCTTCTTAGGGCCCCCTGCTCATCCTTCCTGGTCCGCACCTCCTCCGTGGTCTTATCCATCTCAATACCATACTTAACCTCCTGCTCATTCATTTCACTCACATTTCCAGTCGCAACCTTAGTGGAATGCACCTTAGCAGGGGTGGAGGCCCCAATACAACTCTCTTCCCATCATTCTGCCTCCACCACCTACTCAACCACAACCATTACCTCCTGCTCCTCTAAGACAACCCCAGATGCCTACCCAACCGAACCCGAACCCCAACAATAGACAGGCCCAGCAGGTATACACTAGGGAGACAACATGCCCTACCTATGTTGTGGAGATCCAAGAGATCAACCTGCGATCTGGGAATGTCCTTCCAGAGCGCCAACCTCCTCCCTCGGAGGATGAGGAAGAAAAATAGGAAAGTGAATCCAAAACCATTCCACCCTTTCCAGAGTGACTAATAGTAACCATGCAACCAAACCAGAGGAGACTGAACTTCTGGGAGAACTTAAGCAATTGTGTGTAAAAATACCACTTCTCCAGGCCATAAAAGGTGTACCAGTATACAACAAATTTACCAAGGAGAAGTGTTTCAGGAACCCAAGCAGGCGCAAGAGAGATGCCCCGACTATCAATGTCATAGGACAACTGTCCAATCTAATGTTGGGGCAAGTAATCTGTCCAAAATATTTGGACCCAGGGAGTCCTGTAGTTGATGTCACAATCAATGGCAGCATAATCCCCCACACCTTGTGTTATCACTCAGGTTGTTTCCTGCTTCCTAAAGGGAATACGACTGAGGTAACCAATAAACAATCTTTTAGTTACAGGTCCTAGCCTACCTGCAACCAGAGAGGGATCTCTCTTTATGATTTAGCTTTGTTGATGGGTAATTTTAGGCTAGTTATGGTGTGCTGGTTTTGTTTTGAATTTGGGTGGTTGGTGAATTCAAACAGAGTTGAGGTATAGATTACAAAACAGTTAGGGCCATTGGGCAATGGAGTTCAGGTAGTGTGCTGTTGAAGCATGCTTATGAAGACAGAGTATTGCTGCAGATAGGCATATGTGGAACAATATCTTAGATTATGTAATGAAGTTATGGAATTAGTGAGTGAAAGAAAATTGAGAATCTTTCACTATGCTAACAAGGGAGAAATGAAAGTATTGCTTACGAGTAGTTAAGAATTCTTAAACAATATTCACAGTGATAAAATTAGTTTAGACATGAACAATTAAGAATTCATATCCATGGCTAATCCAGAAGAAAACATTTTAGAAATAGAGATTGAGCATAGGGTGTATTCAAACAAATCCTAAGCTATTCTTTTTCTCTATTTACTATGATCATGAACATATATGAATTATGGCATACACAGAGAAACAAGAACACAGTTCAGAATAACTTATTGTTCCAGCAAATGACACAGGAATTCTGCA
Organism: Pinus taeda; assembly: GCA_000404065.3. Classification (NCBI taxonomy): domain Eukaryota; kingdom Viridiplantae; phylum Streptophyta; class Pinopsida; order Pinales; family Pinaceae; genus Pinus; species Pinus taeda. Next base: position 277,712 of record APFE030385614.1, read on the forward strand.
ACACAACAGAGCCATTCATTTCCACCTTCAGACAGTATAGGAACCAGGAACTCCACCAGCAATTTGTATTAGCACAAATGTCTCAGATATACAATATAGCTCTTCTGAAAGAGCTTCACTACAACTGACCCTCAATACGTTCTTTGAGGGGATATATATACAATAATAGGATACAAAATATCTCAATAGTGAGTTATTGTGCAATAAATTGCACCACCAACTCTCTTACAAAAAGTAAATGAAAGATATAACTACAACATTTAATGTTGAGATGGCAGCTATCTTTCTGTCAGACACTTTTGACTTTATGGCTCAGGAAAGTTGGCTGTAGTTGTGCCTTTAATTCTGCGTTAGTTGAGCGTACTGTCTGAGTGCTTTGGTGAGTCACTGTACGGATGCTTTGTTAGGCCCCTATACTACTAGTGTAACCCCTTATTGTTATTAGTACAACCCACTTATTATATTGATGTACCCATGCAGTGCCCATATTGTTACTATTGTGCCCCATAGAAGCCCACTATTGTTATTAGTGTGCCCTTACATTATTATTGTTATG
>APFE030385614.1:309080-337068 GCA_000404065.3 Pinus taeda
AATAATGTTAGTGGTTAATATGGAGGTGGTAAGAAAGCGCTAAGTTCGGGAGAACTTAGGCTGTTACAGGGGGTAGGAACATACTTCGAGAGAAGATATGGAATAACTTTGAGTAAAGAAGATCTTTACTCAAGCCAGTGTTTATGGAGATGATGAACTTAAGAGGTGTCAAGCAGATCTTGACCTCTTTTGGGGATGTTAGTTAATGATTGGGGAAAACATAGAGGGGGAGTTAGTTATACCTCTTTTGAGCCTTTTGCTTACAAATCTTTGCTGATTATGTTCTACATGATATGATACCTGAAAAATTGGAACTGGTCAGCAATTCAACAGCCTCAGAACTACCTACCCAGCCTACTTGCCTAGCATTTTTTCTTATTTTATTTGGGGGTGCACTTAGACTTGCAAACCCATCATACATTTTTTCTTTTGATGCTTTCCTATCTACATACTACCCTTATTTCTTCCAGAGCCCAGATTAAGTTGTTGGGCTCTTCTGCTTCTCTACCTATCTAAGAATCTGCCAAGATTAAACTGTTTGGACAGACTTACAATCTCTATATTCTAAAACATGAAATTTAAACCTAGGGAGACCAAGATTAAACTGTTTGGACCTCCCTTTAACTGAAGTAGCGATACCAGGATAACTTTACAAAATTTGAAGGCAATTGAATGAACCTGAAGTAGCCTTCTTCATGTGGAGACTGTTTGAGAAAATATGGAGCATTGCAGCAAGCACAGTACGACATATTTGGCCTGTGAAATGCCAATCATGAAAAATGCATACCTGCTGCAGCAGGAGCTAATAGGAAGCATGAAAATAGTTGACACAGGACTTTCTATAGGAAGCATGGGACCAGAGCAGCAAAAGGAGAAATGACCTGAGATTTTAGCTAGGGAGGCAGCAACTATGCTGGCTACCTTAAGCACATCTCCAAAACAAAAAGGGAAGCGAAAAAGGGAGCCTTCCATGTACTTTAAGGCAAGAAGGAGCACACGAATAAAAATTGGCAGACCCCAGCCACAGTTAAAAGAGCCAGTTACGATTGAGGACACTACAGGTAAACAAAAGGATAAGTCTCCTTCAAAGGCATCCATCACCTATGAATGAGGAATCCCGAGAACATCCACCTGGAGAGAAAGGATTGAAATGATGGACACAAAGACCTCACTACAGGAAGCTGAGATAGTTCTACAGGAAATGCTGGCTAGACTAAAGGAGACCAAGGAATTAGAAGAAAAGGTAGCTAAATCATCACATGAGGAAGAAAAGACTGAGAAAAATGTGGAACCAAGCCCCCAGCCCAGCTTGGGCTCCTACTATAACCTGTTAGAGGCCAGAAAGATAATTCCCCAAAAATTTGTGGTGCCATTTTTCTTTGCACTGGAGGAAGAGAGAGTGAGGACCCACACTTGGATGAAGATCGCCAAGTCCAAGAGTGTAGCAGATATAGGTCCCATGGAAGAACAACTCAAGGAGGCAAGAAAGGAACTGGCTATGGTAAGGCAAGTGGAAATCAACCACCGGGCCGAGCTACAGGAAGAAAATGAGCTACTTAAATAGCAGCTACAGCTACAGGAAGAAAACGAGCTTCTTAAATAGCAGCTACAGCTACAGGGACACTATCAGGAAGACAAGCCCCACACCATGGGAGAACAGGGGCAACAGGAAAATCCCACAGTAGACAAAGAAACCCCTGATGAACAACAGAGAAGAGATGGGCTGCAGGCTGAAATTGAGGCACTAACTAGACAACTACAGGAGAAGGAATTGCAAGTAGCACAGAAGATACAATGTCTAAGGCAATAGGTACAAGAGAAGGAGGCCCAACTGGCCTACATGGCCAGCTGCGTAGTGGAGGCAATGCAGTGTAGGCAACCTTCCAAATCATATGCCTTATACCTTAAGGATCAGTGGTTGCAATTCAAGATTAACACCTTGGCCTAAAGGGGCATCACTCCATTTCAAAACTACCATCAATTCATGGCTTTATGTGACAATAGCTCATCAGAGGACAAGGCCAAATTATTAGAGTTCTACCTACACAACTTGGCCCTTGCGGTAGGAGACGTGCAACTTATGGCCATGGTCTCTTGGCTAAATCATGAAGAAAAGAGAGCACCAGAGGTCCGAAATGTTATGGACAAGGAATTAAAGGAACCACTAATGATCAGAGCAGAGCTAGATGATCCCTTAACATTAATATATGCCCACTAGCACTTAGCCAATGACTCTAACGCCCTACGAGATTACATTGACCAACAAGCTCAAGCCATAGCCCATTTTCAGGACATGGAGAGGCTGTTGGGGGATAATTATGTTCATGCTTGCACCTGGAGATGGAACACACTATCCCACAGCCTAAAAATTAGAGAATACCACTCCCCAACAAGGATGAGGGAGGCCTTGGCAAGAGTACCCCTCTACAAACAGTCCATTCAGAATCTTCAGGCCAATTGGATCAGCCTCAAGTTCAATCCTCCCTTGCTTTTGGAGCTGCTAGAGGGAGTCAAAGAAGAGAAGGAACACAAGCAGTGGGAAGAAGTGGAAAGAAAAGCAGGATTTCATGACCATAAAGAAGATATTACCTTGGAGGCCTAGGATGTGAGAGAGGCGGTCAAGGCAATAAAGGATGATGAGCTGGATTAGTTTCTCAGAGGATGAGCAACCCATTTAGCAGGGGGTGATGCTTTTTCCTAACTATTCTTCATCAATCCACCATTTTTCATATTCTATGCATGTTTTTTGAGTATATTTATGTTAGTTGAACGAATGAGGATAGTCACTTGACCAATAAGGCTAACACGTTGTTAATGCAGATTTTTGGACAAATTTTGCACCAAGGCCAAGCAATTATGAGCCAGATGACAGCCAAGCATGAAGGAACAAGGGTGAGGATTCATAGGAAGGGTGTCTCCTGCATTAAAAGGCCCTTCAAAATCTCCACCCTGAGCTCGGAGTTTAGCAGGCCACCGAAAGGGATTCCCAAGGGCAGCCGAGCAGACTTATGTAAAGTGGTTGATCACTGGCAGTTTGAGCATCCGAGCCCCTTGAGTTAAGGAGGGCTATTGGAGACCCTTGTATTGCATAAATAGGAAGGCTTCCAACCTTCATAGGTTACTTTTTGAACTGTTGTATTTTTCACTATAGTGTTGTTATTTTCTCAGCTCATTTTGTAGCTGTTGCTGTACAACTTTATTTGTGACATGGTTATTTTTGAGTAATAGAAAGAAAATTTATTTGGCATCAGTTCTGAGGTTTTCTTAGGAGCTTTTAGGTCTTGGGGTTGGGCCCAAACCAAGTGCCAAGGCTTCCTTTGTGTACTGTTATTTGCTTTTTATGTCTTTGCAAAATAATTTCTGTTAAGTATATTAAGATCTTGTTGGTTACCTAGGTCATTTTTGATGATTAACAAGGATTTTCATGTTTAGATTGATTTGATAGGTTAATAACAAAGAATATCTTCATAAAATGGTTATCAAGCACCTTTGATCTGACCTCTCCCTCAGTCGGACCATGAGCTGGGACCAAGGTGACCTTGCTGCCACCAAAAACATTGTCTTTGCTCCATCATGCAATTATTAGTGTTAGATTCTTATTTGTAGAAGTTGATACCAGTTGTGGTTACATGCTTAGGTTCATGATTGCTTAGTTTCATAGTTATTTCACATGATTTCGTTGCAAATAAACTTTTGTTCATGTTCTTTGCTGTTATCTAGGTCAGATTAGGTTAAAGTAACTAGGTCCTTAATTTTTCGAGTCTTTGTTTGTTCAGTTTGAAAAATAATTTGCAGAGCACCTGTAATACTTCTCTATCTACCCGTACTCCATCAATCCCACCTACTCCATCGTCTAACCTGGATTCTTGCCTTACGTTTACCACATTCGCTCGCTTTGCCCTAATTCCCATATTTTTGTGCAACATTGCTCCACTCCTCCTTGAACAAATCCAATGATCCTCACCACTCCTCAGCTCCATCCACGAAGTCCTAGACCTCTTCACACCCTTCTCTCACCTCCATACCCACTCATTCACCTTTCTTCATCCATCAACCCTCCAAAATGCCCTTTCTGAACATCCTGTAGAAATTACAGAACATCCTATAGAAATTCCAGAACATCTTGTAGAACCCCTGCAGACTTCCTGTAGAAGCTCACGAAAGTGGTTTCTTGATAGCCAAACTCCATGAAACTCTTTGGAAGGGTGGTAGGGACCTATTAGGCCCTCTTCGAACCTTCCCGACCTCCTACAAGCATTTCTTCTCATCAATGCACCTCTGCATAGTCAAAAACAGTGAAAGCACATGCATGATAATTCTGACAACTTATTCAAAAATACAAAAAGATGTTTTCTTCATATTTTACTATATAAGTAGCTTAGACAAATTCATTTTACATTCGTAGAAGTCAATGGCATCTCTTTCAATAGCTTGCATCCTCTTTCTTGCATCAGTAGGGTTAGCTGGTAAAATTAGGGTTTGCTAGGGTTTGCATTTCCTTTCAGCTTTTCAGTTTCTTTCTGCAAGTAGATTACCTTCCTTTGAGTTAGCTTCCATCCATTAGTTAAAAAGATTCTTCTTAGAGCTCATAGAGGTTGGCTTAAGCTCCTAGCGGACTTGTACCAGCTGACCAAGTGACAGCCGCGACAAGAGCTAGTACTTGTGCATACAGCACCGTCGCTTCCAAGTTAGCTACGAACTACTGGGTTGATAAGAGTAAAGAAGGGAGTCCCAGGAGTTGCAGCATTATTACTTCAATACTGGAGCCCACCAATATCATAATAATGATGGTTGATGTAGCAACAACTAACTCGATTCTGGAGGGGATCATCGATGACTCAAATAGGGGTTCAGCAAAGACTGCGAAGTGGAGTTGAAGGCCAAATATGAAAAATGGGAGGGATGCGACACGATGATGTGTGTAAAACTGCAATGGGACATAGGGGGACGTATAATAGGCTCCATAAATACAAGGGTGAATCATCTTGGATGATCTAAACAAGTGTGACTCGATGATGCTGCCACATGGGGGACTGGCCTAGAAGGGACCATTAAAACATGATTAAATGATGATTAATCATGAAGAAAATGAACACGTGAGTCAACTAGTGCAAAGATAAAGTGGTAAAAAAGTATAGGTGGCTCAAATGAATAATTACATTTGAATAGGTGGCAAAGCAAGAGCTCATGGAAAAAATGGCTTCCCAGTGAAGTGTCAAATTACCAAAAAAAGAGAGACCCATTATTATTAGATTCTTAAGATGAATTCTGATGAGATAAATACTGAGCAAGTCAACCTTCAGACTTGATCGCGCCAATACAACAAGCCATCTACTAAGTCACCGACTAAGTCCCAACCTAAAGTGTCCACCGAACCTTTATGTAATCCAATGGTACATTACAGATCACTTAGCCTAAGGTTGAGGTTATTCCTAAGATCCTCGTAGGTCTGTTACATCAGAACGTTTCTTCTGCCAAATCCGCCCATACATATAGCATAGTATATGACTTGGTGTTGTCTCCTGCTGCCATGTCAATGACGGAAGTCCTCCAGACATTCCCATCCCAACATAAAGCTCTACTAACTACCTTGGATTTTTTGGATCCTTAAGGCGATCAGATTATTGTTTTTCATGTTGACAAGTTGGAAAGTCCTCCCCCGTTTCATTTCAAATACTAGCCTCCATTAGAAATTCCATGGTTTAGCAGTGTATCATCAACAAAAGCACCTCCACCTGTGTTATGGCCGCCAGTGTTTGGAAGAAACTTGGATCCCCTGACCTATCCCTATACACCATCACTCTTTGGGCATGGGATGGTTATCCTTCATAGCCCCTTGGATTATATAGCAATTTCACAGTCATAGTTGCCGGTAATACTATCTGTATTTACATTGAAGCCATTGATGCTCCCCTAGACTATAACATCCTTTTGGGTCGTATTTATACTTATGAAATGACAAATTTTGCATCTACGGTTTACCGTAAGATGTGATTTCCCCACAATGGAAAGATTATCACCATCGATTAGTTGATCTACTATGACCCCAAATCCAAAACTTCACCTCAGTCCAACATTTCATCCGTGGCTGACAACACGAATGTCTCATCCTTCACCAATGTCTATCCAGGAGTCTACAAAGATTCCAATTTGCTTGGTGATTACTATGGTCCACCTCCTACCCCATATGAGCCTAACTCATCCAGTGTTTGCATGCTCCAAGCATCATGATTTGCCCACAAATGGTCAAGTATGTCTTCACAACAAACCACACCTCTGCAACCTACTGTTCCTAACTCAACTTTGCCTCCCAGTACTACTCCTCAAGGACCCTTTCCTTTAGCCAGTGTCTTACATAACACATTTCCGCCTAGAACTGTTCCTCTAGGCCTTAACCATCTTAGAGCAGTTCCTCCAAGCCACTGTCCTTCTGGTTAGATACCATTCTTATTTCCACCTCTTGAGTTCATTCTACACCTTCCATGGCTACGTTGAGTCTACACAAAATTACCTTGGGGTTCTCAGTCTGGTACATTGATCCTCTTGCAAACACTCCATCCAATCAACTTAAACCTTACATTGCTTTGACCCTGGTCCAACCTATTGCTTCTACTCCTACTTCAATTCCACAACAACCTCAATAGGATCCTTCTCCTATTTCGAAAGCATCTAATGAGGGGGGAAAAACCTAGAAAAAGGGATCTAAAGGCAAGGCACCCCCAGCAACTCCAAATCCTCCTAAGATGCCAAAGCCTATTCCTCCTTGTGCTTTGTGTGATATCTCTAATCATGCCACCATTAATTGTCCTAAATTCCCTCATGTTAAGTATGTAGTTGTTGATACATTCCCTGATTCTAACATTCCTGAGGTCCATGTCACCTTACTTGAGTCAACCAAGAATAACATATCTTTATGCACAAATCACCCATGTGTTATATGTGATAATTATGGTCATTATTCTCATTGTTATCCTCATCTCACAATTTTTCTTGATACACTCTAAGTGCTTCACAAATTAGAGGCCGCTTATAGTGATTCCACCTCTCCTCTACCTACAGATTCTAATCCCACTCCTACACTGGAATATTAGGTCTCTCAAAAACCCATTTTGATCCCTTCCCTTAATGTCGAGATGATGGATAATATCGCTCTTATTCTCTACCTGTCGCCATCCATGATATTAATGCATTGGAACTCCCCTGATGTCCCCTATTGTGATTATGTTGAAACTTCTTCGACGAACACCCCGTTCTCAACATCGGTAGATATTCCATCTACTTTTCATATGTCTCCCAAAGTTGATGATGTGTATGTGAACCTTGTCTCTCATAAAGATGCTTTAGGTAGCACTTCTCCATCATGTGGTCCTTATTCCTCCAGTCTTCCCATCTTCCATTCCGATGAAGACATCATGGAAGGTATGACCACCCCTTATTATCCCTGGGATGATATGCACCATTGTGTGTACTTCCTTCCATAACAAACCGATGAACAATATGTTGTGGAATCCAAATACTACATCCACTTTGAGGTCGTCTTGTTTAATAACCCCTGACACAAACCCATGAATTTGAACCACATCCACCTTGTTTCCATTACATTTCCACAAAAATTTTGGGTAAGGGGGCATACATTCTTGAGAGTCTGGGAGAAGAAATTTTTCCCAACCATCCTAATTCATCTAGTAGTGTCGACTCTAGTACCATTATTATTCCCAATTTAGAAGAAAATCTAGAGTCTCATATCACTTCAGGTCACCTTAGGGATGACCCACTTAATCATTCCTCCATCTTACATCAACAACCCAGTCCCTTAGACATTGTTGTTGGCCAACCACCGTGTTTTCTAGGTATTTTACGACTACCTCTCATTACCATTATGGAAGAAACTCTCAATCGTCTTAACGATTATTGTAATTTACAACTAACTACTACCATAACAGTTTTCATATCTAGAAAATAGTTATGCAACCACTTCTTACAGTTCTGGTTCATATTCAAGAAAATAGTTATGCAATTGCTTCTAATAGTTTTGTATGTTTGTTATCCTTTTTTTTATAGAAATGTTTTAGTCAATTCTAAGTAGGACACTCCTCAAGGCCTACCCAAATGTTTACAGGTTGTCCCTTTACTAGACCTAGGACTGTTCTCCTAGCTATTGGGTAACCAACTTGGCTTGGTAGCTAGCCTGGGTCTTAAGCTTTGGGTTCTCTTATCTAAAACTATACCTAGTATTCCAGTCACACTAATATACAACCAAAAACCATTTCAGAATAGAAGAAAAATGGCATATCACATATAATAGACCAAAACACTTATTTTTTTCTTTACATGTCCAAACCAACCAAAAAACACTAGGAATGAGAGTGCTCCACCCAACCAATGAGAATATCAATTATTTCCATTCTCCCCCTGAGCCAATTTCTTCCAATATAGTTACTTGAAAGTTCCCTAACAAGGTTTGCTTAAAGGCATCAAGACTATACAAGTTTATCCCAAGAACTCATAGGCTCACAAGTTTGTCTTAGGGTTTCCACTGGCCACCAACCAGCTCAAGAATACCCCAACTAGCAGCATCTTCACATACCTTCAACAACGTCCCGTTTCAATTTCCAAAGCTTGAACCTTCAAATCCTCTCTTAGACCTCTTCCAGTCATGTATCAAGTCTCCAAGGACACCTAAGGTTTTCTTCCCTCTCCTCTCTTGGCTCCGTGTCCCAAATGAGTTTATTTATCTCTAGGGAGAGGAATAATTATCTTAACATTTTACAGATGTGTATTATTTATAAAAGTAAATTCAATTAAATAAAATAAAATTTATGTTTTACCATCCTCCTAGGCCTTTACCTGACCAATGATTTTTACCAAGTCTTTTGAGGCAAAACAAAACATTTACAACTTTTACGAAGGGGTGTTACAAAAAAAAGATAAAATATCTCTCTATATTGACTAATGTAAAGAAGAGAAGCAATTTTAAAATAAGAACAAATTCTCATGAGCTTTAAAGTGAAATTGGACATTTTCCAATCCCCAAAACACCATGGGATGAAAGAGTCTTTCACATTTTCACCACTTAGAAGGTTGAAATGATTGAAAGTGAAAAACAATTTTTCTTAAATTGTCGAGCATATATTCACATTGAATCTAAGTTTCAAAATATTCATCACACTATCCACCTTGTTAACCTCTTAAATTAACAAGACTATAAATTTGGAACACTTCTCTTTATGCTTTTGAGCATATACATAAAATATTGAAAAATTATGAGTAATCTCTTACATTCTTAAGATGTAATAAATCATTCTTATATTAATCGATGTTAATCATTATCGTCAATAAAATTGTCAATATAATATGAAGGTTTTAAGAGTTTTTAAGAATGCTAAATCTTTTTATACATTTAAAAATAAAATTTAAATAAAAGCATTACCAATTTATTTAAAATTAGGCTCTAATTATTAGATGAATTAGAGTGTGTAGCATATTATATCAATCTAACTTGATTTTGTATACATGAACCTTACATATTTAAATAAAAATAATTCTTTATATAAGGAATATATATACTTGTTTTGATACTTAAATTATTTGATATTAAAGTTTTATAATACATATTGAATGCAAGTTCAATATGTTATTGGTGGGTTTTGAATGTGATAAGGAGATACAAATATTTTTAACTATTTGTATTAAAAATATTATTATTATTATTTTATTTATTTATAAATTTATATATATATATATATTTGTATTTAGATGCTTCATCCGTTAGTATAAGAGAGATGTCATATAATTAATATTAAAAATTAAAAACTAGCACACCACATTTATATTAATATAAACGTGGTTGATAAAAACCTGATAGATATATATCAAACAAATATCAGTATTACTATAATATATGATATAAATTAATAATTACATATGAATAATACATATAATAATTAAAAAAGATAATTATGAAGAACAAAATTAAATAATTTTAGAAATAAATATAACACACATAACAAACATTTTAAATTACAATATTATTAGTAATTATTATATAATATTATTAATATTACATATTAATAATATTTATATAATATAAATAAGTATAAAATTAATGAATAACAATTTAAAATAATTTTAGAAATAAATAATAGCACACAAGCAAATATTATAAAAAATAATTAAACACAATTTAATAAATCCAAGGGAATAATACTAATAACGCAAGGCCTTATAAACCCAATAGAGTAATATTAAACCTAATGGATTATTATTATAAACCCAAGGTATATAAACCTTAAGATAAGATAAATACTAGAAATGAGACAGTCTTTGTCACAATGGGACATTGAACCATGCTTCACCATGGTTGATTTTCATATTGAGACAATCTTTGTCGCAATGCAACATTTGACCATGGTTGGCTATGATTGACCATGGTTGACCATGATTGATCTTACAAACCCATGGGAATAATAAACCTAGGGGATTGCTATTATAAACACAAGGGAATAATAAACCTAATGGATTAATACTAAAATCCCAAGGGATTATGAACACAAGGGAATAATGTTAAACCTAGGGGACTAATATTATAAACATAAGGTATTTACCCTAAGATAAATATTATAAACACTAAAATAAACATGGTTGACCATAGTTGGTTTTTATATTGGCACAATCATTATCACAATGTGACATTGGACCATGGTTGGCCATTAATGTTTTTCACATCGTGACAATCTTTGTCACAATGCAATGTTGGACCATGGTTGACCATGGATGTTTTTCATATCAAGACTTTATTTGTCACAATGCGACGTTTGACCATGATTGACCATAGTTGACCATGTTTAATTCTATGATTGACCATAGTTGATCATGGTTGGCTATGATTGATCACGGATAACGATGATTGATATTATAAACCCAAGGGAATAATAAACCCAATGTATTGATATTTTAAACCCAAGGGATTAATACTAAAACCCCAAGGGATCATGAACCCAAAGGAATAATATTAAACCCAAGGGACTAATATTATAAACTGAAGGTATATAAACCCCAAGATAAATATTGTAAACACTAAAATAAACATTGTTAACCATGGTTGATTTTCATATAGAGACAATCCTTATCACAATGTGACATTACACCATGGTTAACCATGATTGATATTATAAACCCAAGGGAATAATAAATTGAAGGGACTAACACTAAAACCCCAAGGGATTATGAACTCAAGGGAATAATATTAAATTCGAGGGACTAATATCATAAACCTAAGGTATTTACCCTAAGATAAATATTATAAACACCAAAATAAATATGGTTGACCATGGTTTCTTTTCATATTGAGACAATCCTTATCACAATGCAACATTGGACCATGGTTGACCATGGATGCTTTTCATATCGAGATACTATTTGTCACAATGAAACGTTGGACCATAGTTAACCATAAATGTTTTTCATACTGAGACAATCTCTGTCACAATGCTGTGTTCAACCATGATTGACCATGTTTGATTCTATAAAACATGGTTGATCATGATAAACCATCGTTGACCACGATTCTCCATAATTTTCCATGGTTGTCCATGATTTTCACATGGAGACAATTTTTGTCACAATGTGACATTTGACCATGGTTGACTATGGTTAACCATGGTTGACTATGATTGGCCATGATTGGCCATTATTGATATTATAAACCCAGGGGAATACTAAACCTAAGGGATTGATATTATAAACTGAAGATAATAATAAACCTAAGGGATTAATACTAAAACCCCCAGGGATTATCAAATGAAGGGAATACTACTAAACCTAAGGGAATAATATTATAAAACCAAGGTATATAAACTCTAAGATAAATGCTACAAACACTAAAATAAACATGGTTGACCCATGGTTGATTTTCATATTGAACCAATCCTTGTCACAATGTGACATTCAACCATGGTTAACCATGGTTGGTATGATTGACAATAGTTGACCATGATTGATTTTATAAGAGAATAATAAACCCAAGAAATTCATATTATAAACCAAAGAGAATAATAAACCTAAGGGATTAATACCAAAACCCCATGTGATGTAGGAAAGTGTTCCCTCTGGGGACAGAGGCAACCTCTCTAGCCCTAGAGTGGGTCTAGTCACAGACAAGGACAAATCAACAATAGCTTTCCTTAAACAGTTAAAGTTGGAGGCCTACCTCAACCGGTGGTCGATGGAGTTCCATTGCACTGCTCCAACGTCCGCTTCCTTCTCCTCAACGAGTGATCAACCTGAAACAAAGAAAAGGAAATACAACAAAGCATGTAACCAGAAACAACAATAAACTATTTACTCACAAAGTCAAGAAGTCATGAGCTATCAAGTAAATTACATACAAGACATAGGAAAACATCATTGATTGTATTAATAATGAAATAAAAGCAAGCTTACAACCAGAGTCTTGACATCACAAGCTATCTTAGAGGGATCCAACCAGCATGTTCTTCAAGCATTCGCTCCTTAAAGATGGATCTCCGAACATACAAAGGTCTCTCTCTCACTCACAAGTTTTGCATGAAATCAAGGGCACTTCACAACCTTCCCCAAGCTATCAACACTCTCACACTTATCACACTGACACCAGCTATCTATCACAAGCACTAACAACACTGCTCAAACCAAGAATTTACCAACTACCAACTATTAGCTGATCATATCAAAAGTGAGTGTTTAAATAGGAGAAGGAGTCTCCATGAAATGGGGAAGAGAGAGCTTATCACCAAGGAAGGTAGCACAATTGACAGAACTACCATGCCAGGGAAGGAAGGGTGACACAACCTATGCCTACAACTAGGTCTAGAGTCATCCAGAAAACCGACTGTTGGAACAAATTCGCCCAATCTGGATCATCGCGGGTACATAACTGAGATTCAGCGCTGACATCGGAAGTTAGTGACGTAGCTAGTTAGATCATCGTTGAAGATAATAAGTAACCTCGCGCTGGGGCATGAAATCGGACCATCGTAGGAATTAGGTGTACTTCTGCACTAGCATCGTGCCTGGACTGTTTAGGAGAACTTTTCAGCGCATTTATTAAGCCCATAGTCGTGATGAGGCAGATAACTTAGGAAAAGTGGGTCAATTGGTAGCATAGGAGAGAATTTGTGGAACATGAGCATGTTTGGCTTTGGACACATGACACAGTAGATGGACTGGGGGTGAAGGCAGTGACAAATTACTGTGTAACAGATGACCCCTAAAGTATGAAGCCCGAGAGAGTGGGAGGGGTGAAATGCTTTACAAAACTGGCTGAGCTGGAACAACATCTAGAAGAACCTATAGGCACAAGTAAAACTGATATCTCTGATAGTGAAATACATGTAGTCTAGGCATGGACGCAGCCATCCAAAAGACATATAAACTAGGTCTATGGTATGGACGCGGCCATCCAGCCAATGAGACAATAATAGTAATAAAGGTATGGTCACAACCTCCCATGAAGACTCAGGCATGGTCGCAGCCATCCATCAATGAGTCATGTAATCACGAACCAATCCATGCAGCTCGAACATGTGTGATCTGAGTTCGAGGTCTTGAACCTAATCAATCATAGTACAAATTCCAACATGCGAATAGAGGTGTTGAAGTCGAGCATGACAAAAATCGTTTGATTATCGGTCGATGATGTAAACTGTTAACAAGCATGAGAGAAACCACCAATAATGCCAATGGTTCTCAAGGTATTGTCCAGTACAATCCATGAAGTGTGAAGAATGAACTGAAGTCGAACACTTGTGGAATCACCCAATTGGCGACCAATGATGTAAGTCGACCGTCAGGCGCGAAGAACTTGCCATTGAGGCATGCAAGCTCCAAGGTACCAAAGGGATCTCTGGATCAATCTCCTAGATAATGAGTTGATGTTGACAGGAGACGACCTATCACAGGAGGGCCATAATGTTTCCCCATCAACAACACGAGACAAGCAACAAGCGGTAGATGGTGAAACAGAGTATCAGACGAAAAGGCAAGGATGTAAACTGTAGAAGGATTATACTCTTGAACATGTCGGCGACATGACTCCAGAGGGTGGCAGCATTCAAGTACCAAAGGATCAGAGGTTTAATGGAAATGGCATGGATCGGATGGAATGAGGCTAAATGACAACCCAAACCTACGGAAGGCCAAATGACAATGTATGGATGTCCCAACCAGAAAATAAGCAAAAGTGTCGATGTTCAAGAGTGACTAGCTGCCATAGACAATCAATGATGTTTTCCAAATCTTCCCCAACCATTGCTGGCGAGTACCCCAATTATTTTTGAAAACAAGCTTGAAGGGGATAGCATATGCTTGTGATATAAGTTCAACCTTCGGTCAAATCCAACCTAGTAATAGTTTAACGAGCCCTAGGGAGGATAAGCTCAAGTCTCATCATGGTGATTAGCCCAATGTCATAAGGGTTTAACGAGTTCGACATAGGAAAAACTCAAAGTCTTTTTCATGGTTAGGGAGTTTGAAAAAGACACGGAAAAGAAAACTCCGGGGGGTCCTTTTTCATAAAGTTGTGTCTCTCAAGTCCGAAAAGGTATAAAACGCTACTCAAAAGAACCGCTTGACCATTATGATCAGGGAATAATTTTCGTTATTAATGATTTCGACCCAAAAAAGTAGAAAATTGATCGAAACCACATTGTTTCTTAACCAATAATGAGCGTGAAACAACAAAAACCCAGCAATATTTTCTTGTTTACATGGTCAGAAAAGAGCTTAAAGCAGACCACCTCTCATTTCATTTAACGAGTCGAACGGAACAACTCGGCTATCTTATCATTTTTTGAGTTGGAAAAAAGCGTTAAAGATGACTTGTCCTAGAGGAACGAGTGGTGTAAAGGGTAGCAACTGGTTCTAGCAATGGTGGAATTGCTCAAAACATGTAATGGTCAAGAGGCTAGCTAATAAAACCACTCATTGCTGCGGTTCCTTAGGAAGGGAAAAACAACCAAGTGAAAGCATATGATCGGCCAAAGAGATGGTGGCAATGGAATGAAACAAGCAAGGCTCATCTAGCAGAATTTAGCAGATAAATGACAATCACGAGACGTAAATCAGGTATGGGTTCATTTTTACACAAGCTTGAAACAAAAAAATATTCTTGTTATGAGTTTGCATGCCCCCATCATAATGATGCAATTCGAGGTACCTGCCCCCCAAGCTTCATTGTATTCAACGATGTGGATGGAATGAAAGTTCACTTTCGAGATCTTGGAAAGACTCGACTTGGATTTTACGAAATCTTAATCAAAGACTCGATTTGGAAAGGGAGTTGTTTCATTTTTTAATGAGGTTAACACATTAAAAGAACTATCCTGATAACCCTTGTTTCATTTTTTAACGAGGTTGAGACAAGATCACACTATCCTTGGCACTCCTTATTTCATTTTTTAACGAGCTTGACACAAGACAAGGAATTATGGTCCACACCAATTGTTTCATTTTTTAACGAGGTCGACACTGGAACAAACTATCCTTAGACACCTTGTTTCATTTTTTAACAAGGTCAACACAAGATCAGAACTATCCTCAAGACACTTGGTTTCATTGGCCATATGAGACATGGCTCCCAAGAGGTCTTCGCGGGATGGAAGGGATGCACTCCGGGAGGAATACATGTCATGAGGTACTAATGAAAGATCGGGTTCCAATGCCCCCAATACATGATGTATGATACCATCTGCATGATCATCAGCAGAGGCGGAGATGGAACGGGTAGCCACATAATTGACCTGTGGCAAGGAAGGTACTGCTTGCGAGCAAGAACCAAGAGGGTATGATAGCAGGACAGGAGGTGTCGGGTGACTAAAGAATGATAATTGATCGATGGTCACCATTCTTCCATCATGTGGAAAACAAACCACACAAAAAAGTGAAGAGACAAGGGCCCCCATGGCATAAACATAGTCACGGCCAAGGAGAAGACTGAAATCTAAAGCACCTTGGACAATCAGTACGTCTATATAGATGGTTTTGCCTCCCAAAGTAACAGGAGACTTCAGAAGGATACCTAACAGTTGACTGGTTCCTCCATCAAATGCTAACAAATTCTATGCAACCGTCACAAGTTGCAGGGAGCCCAAAGCTTTCCACGTAGTGGAAGGCATAAGACTGACAGATGCACCCTCATCCAAGACAATGCCAGGTACTGACTTATCATAGGCATGTACTGTAATCTGGAAAGGCACATGGGATGGAAGGCGGAACACAGTCAAATGACTCCAGTCCAAGGAAACGACCGAACTACTTGGTGGGGGAATCGTATGATTGCCCCCCTGCTCGACAGGAACTGAAGAAGGACCCTTTGGACCAGCAGAGATAGGAGGGTCATTTTTTGACTCGGGATAATCTGACGAGATGAGAAGAACATGAGAATGACACTCTACTGAAACAAAGTGATCAACAAGTGGTGAACCCAAGTCGACACTCTCTCCAACCAATGGTTGGTCTGGAACAGGCTTAGCACAGCCAAGTTTGGAAAGAGGAGGATGGACAAGAGAAGAATCTAAGTCAATATCTTTGTCAACGGGGAGAGGGTCTGAAGAGAGCCTCTGATAACCAATGGGAAGTTGGGGTGAAGAAGCTGTAAGACTTTCCAAAATGGCAGAAGCTTTATCCATAAGTGGACAAAGGTGAAGGGATGGTTGCCTTCACATAGACTACAGGGGAATTGAATCTTCCCTTTCTTCTTACCGTGGCCAGTTGATAGGGTAGCATTGCCATCAGCTTCAGAGGACAATGAGGGATGAGCTAGATCATGAGACCATACTTCTAAGATCCTAGGAATGCCAGGGTAATCACGAAGAAGATGGTCACCCCTACAAAATTTACAAGGAAACTTAACCTTCCACGGAGAAGTAGAAGGTGTTCCAACCTGGGATGTACTCGGAGCAGTAGCTACATAGGTGGCCTCATGTTTATAGGACTTCTTCTTCTTCTTCTTCATCTTCTTCTTCTTCTTCTTCTTCTTCTTCTTAATCTCCTGATTACTAGATGTGAAACTTTCACCACGCAGAGGAGAGGAGGAGGAAGAAATAGGGGAAGAAGGCGTAGGCTCAACCTTGGAATCAACGCGTCGTGGTTCAGACAACGGAGATGGTGGAACAGGATTCATGACACTTGGGACCACTGAGGTTGAAAATAACCACACAGGCAAACCGATGGTTAACCCAGGCAAAGACAATGTTGCCATATACAGAGCACCGACATTTTCAAATGAAGGAAACTGACGAGGATTTCCATCTGGGGGAAAACCTCAGTCAGTAGACTCGGGGAATATTTCCATCAAGGATGAGCCTGAAAAACACTCTTCTCAAAACCAAGAACTCGAACTTTTACCAAGAATATTTCGTGGGTAGTAAATTTTATGATGCAGGAACAAAACTTGACCTTTTCATCTTTAAAGAGTCGAGAAAAGGATAAAAAGATTACTCTATCTCTTTCAAGGTTTAATGAACCTGAAAGGACAAGTGCTCAAATGGACCTTTTCTTTTAGGGAGTCTGAAAAGGAATGAAAGTGACTACTCTAGAGAATTAGGCAAAAGGTTTACCAAGCAACCCGTAAAACTGCATATACACCTTGGCAGTCATGTGAAAACCAAGGACTTTCCATATGACAGTTAATCTTCCCAAATGATGTGTTCGGTGCGTTACAGTTTGCAAGGCAGTAGACATGGATTCCTAAGGATAAAGGATGATAAACCTAGTGGGGTCTCCCAACATATACTCGAAAATACATGGGAGCACAATTCCGTACTAGACCACTATTGAGTCACAGAAGGAGGAATCACCCAACCTTGAGTGGAAACAATAGTGACTAGGTTTAATGACGCCGGAGCACATCTCTAGCTTAGACCTCTAAATAATGAGCGTTATGTTCCAATGCATTGTTAGATTTATTTAGTTCATTTTAAGGTTGATCTTGAATTACGTTTCAGTTTTCAGGACCTACTGTATGTATATAACAGATCCTAGGATGTAGCTAAAATGAATGAAATATCCTTTCTCTTCAATGAACACCTACCTACGAGAGGTTAGAGATATCATTTCCAAACCAAGACAAGTGAATGCAAACACTAAGAAGCACAATGCATCAATACACTAATCTCATGATGCATCGATACTAGTAATGAAAGATTTAAAATTTGCTTTCCGATTTCTCAAACATGAAAATACGTAATGAAAATGTACTTTCACTTTCGTATGCTAAATGAATGCAAACTTTTGATTTTTTTAAAACTCAACGAAACAAACAAGCAAGTGTGAAAGAACCGGTTGATCTAAACAATCATGATCTATGTTCAGTAGCGAAAAGAAATTGAATCAATACCAAAGACTGGTTCAATAACTGTCACTAAAAATCAACCAAAAAAGAAGAAGGAGGAAGGCTCATTCAAACCAATAAGAGGCTGTAAAAAAATCTTGATCAAGCCAGCAACCAAGACAATTGATTCAAGGAACTTGAAATAATGAACTAGGTCGCATGGGAAAAAATGTAAAATTCATTCAACCAAGCCAAAGAACGAGTGCCTTGACTATAAACAATAAAAAACAAATGACTGAGCAAGCAAAAACAACAAGGGATCAGGAGGACTGGAAAAATCAGGAGGCAGAACTGGGAAAATCAATCCTACAGGTATCGTCGCGAGTGGAACACTAGCAACTTGCGCTGAAAAAGAGCTAGCTGTAGAAACAGAGCGTTGTTAGTGGGGAGTACATGTCTTTCCCGCGATGATCTGATTTCCAGGATCGTCGTGACTGTGTGGTTTTATTATGTGATGCATAGGATTTTACGAAAGGGTGATCGCGATGTCAGTGCGACTGTTAAACTAAAATCCGCGATGATGGGAAAAACAAGGGAAAACAAGCCAAAAACTCCCAAACCAAAACCAACCAATCTAACAGATAATAGAGGGACCTCCCAGATCAACCCAGGTGATCCAAAAGACTGCTAGTAAATCCCCAAAAGCAAAGAGAGACCAAATTCAAAATCAAAACAAGAGTAAAGAGAAAAACATAGGATAGACTCCCTAGTGGAGTCGCCAATTTGTGACGCAGGAAAGTGTTCCCTCTGCGGACAGAGGCAACCCCTATAGCCCTAGAGTGGGTCTAGTCACAAACAAGGATAGATCAACATTAGCTTTCCTTAAAAAGTTAAAGTTGGAGGCCTACCTCAATCGGTGGTCGATGGAGTTCCGTTGCGCTGCTCCAACTTCTACTTCCTTCTCCTCAACGAGTGATCAACCTGAAACAAAGCAAAGGAAATACAAAAAGGCACGTAACCGAAAACAACAATGAACTATTTACTCACAAAGTCAAGAAGTCATGAGCTATCAAGTACATTACATACAAGACATAGGAAAACATCATTGATTGTATTAATAATGAAATAAGAGCAAGCTTACAACCAGAGTCGTGATGTCACAAGTTTTTTCAGAGGGATCCAACCAGCATGTTCTTCAAGCATTCACTCTTTGAAGATGGATATCCCAACATACAAAGGTCTCTCTCTCACTCACAAGTTTTGCATGAAATCAAGGGCACTTCACAACCCTCCCCAAGCTATCAACACTCTGACACTTATCACACTCACACCAGCTATCTATCACAAGCACTAACAACACTGCTCAAACCAAGAATTTACCAACTACCAACTATTAGATGATCATATCAAAAGTGAGTGTTTAAATAGGAGAAGGAGTCTCCATGAAATGGGCAAGAGAGAGATTATCACCAAGGAAGGTAGCACAATTGACGAAACTGCCATGCTAGGGAAGGAAGGGCGACACAACCTATGCCAACAACCAGGTCTGGAGTCATCCAAAAAGCTGACTGTTGGAACAAATTCACCCAGTCTAGATCATCGCGGGTACATAACTGAGATTCAACGCTAACATCACAAGTCAGCAATGTATTTAGTTAGATCGTCACTGAAGATAATAAGCAACCTCGTGTTGGGGCATGAAATCAGACCATCATAGGAATCAGGTGTACTTCGATGCTGACATCGTGGCTGGACTGTTTAGGAGCACTTTTCAGCATGTTTATTAAGCCCATAGTCATGATGAGGCAGATAACTTAGGAAAAGTGGGTCAATTGGAAGCATAGGAGAGCATTTGTGGAACATGATCATGTTTGACTTTGGACACAGACACAGTAGATGGACTGGGGGTGAAGGCAGTGAAAAATTACTGTGTAACACCCCAAGGGATGATGAAACCAAGGGAATAATATTAAACTCAAGGGACTAATATTATAAAGCCAAGGTATACAAACCCTAAGATAAATATTTTAAACACTACAATAAAAATGATTGACCATGGATGTTTTTCATCACGAGACAATCTTTGTCACAATGCCATGAACCATGGTTGAGAATGGGTGTTTTTCATATTGAGAAAATCTTTGTCACAATGTGGCATTCGACCATGGTTGACCAATATTGACCATGGTTTACCATGATTGACCATGTTTCATTCTATAAAACATGGTCGACCATGATCAGCCATGGTTGACCATGGTTGACCATGATTGTCCATAATTTTCACATGGAGATAATTTTTGTCACAATGTGACATTTGACCATGGTTACCATGGTTGACTATGATTAACCATGATTGACCATAATTTATATTATAAACCAAAGGGAATAATAAACCCAAGGGATTGATATTATAAATTGAAGGGAATAATAAACGCAAGGGATTAATACTAAAACCCCAAGAGACTATGAACCAAAGGGATTAATATTGTAAACCCAAAGTATATAAACCCTAAGATAAATATTATAAACACTAAAATAAACATAGTTGACCATGGTTGGCTATGATTGATGATAGTTGACCATGATTGATATTATAAACCCAAGGGAATAATAAACCCAATGGAATAATATTAAACCCAAGTGAATATTATTATTATTATTATTATTATAAACTTGAGGGATTATAAACCTAATAGAATAAAATTAAAGCCAAGGGATTATTATTATTATTATGATTATTATTAAGAAGTATTTTAATAATGTTTGTGATATGTAATTTTTAAAGTTTATCTCTTTTCACATTTTGTATGTATGTATATATATATATATATATTATATAAATATTATTATATAATATATATATAATATTAGATATAATGTCAAGGTTCTATTAATTTTGAACTTAAAAATTAAGGAAAAATTTGTAGGTAGAGAGATTTGATCTCTTTAGTGATCCGGATTTAAATAGGAACACAACAAATTACAGACATAACCATAAATACAGAGATGTGATAGAAATAATATTTTATTTCATTAATGTAAAATACTGAAATATGCTTACAAACAGAAGTGAAAATAAACTAGCTCGGGCGATGGTAGCTTATCTCTGAGAAGAGATGTGGCAGCTACATGCCTCTGAACTCCCTACAATGAGGTTCAAGGGAATTTTTATTAGTGAAAAATGAGATAAAACCCTAAACGACCAAAACCCTAACCCAAGGAGATGTAACACCAAGAGTTTATGGGGCCCGTTGGGGTTAGTTGGATAGCCAACTTCCCAGGGTCGTCACTTGGTCATATTATCTTCATTTGACGTGCATGATACCCCATTGGAAAGATATCTCCGAGGACTATGACAAAAAATACAATTTTATCAAAAACGCACTGGTGGTATATTTCCAAGAAAAACGTCATTTAGGGCCTCAAAACGGCTCCGGAAGTTTAGGACCTCAAAAACTGCTAAAAATAGTAAATTGTGCTACAATTAAGGAAACTGAAAAACTAAAAGAAACAATGGTGGGGGACCAAGTGGAATTGGTGGGTGGCCACCAAGATTGACTTGGATAATTCATCCCCCTTAGGATGCAATGGTCCCCATTGCGTTGAGTTCCTCCATGAGATGATGAAACTTCTACTGAACTTGGTCCCTAGTGAGCCACTTTCCCTAGTGAAGGAGTTGGCCTGCTTTGACAAATTGATACAGTTGGATCTTCTACTGGCGAGTGTGCTTGATTAACATGTCCATGATCCGATCAGTTGCATCTTGTTCCATGCAATCTAGATTTAACTTTGTTGGAGTGAGTTGTTCTGCTGTGTCGGATGCGTCTAGTAATGGTGGAAACTATGGTCGAAGGTGGTCCACATTGAATATTGGGTGCAGGCCAAGGAATGGGGGAATGTTGAGCTCAAATGCATTGCCTCCCATAGCCTTGGTAATGGTGTATGAACCATATCGGATTGGTCTGAGTTTTTGATAGGCTTCGGTAAGGTGTTCCTTTTGCAAATGCAACCAAACTTTGTCACCCACCTGAAACTTGTGTGGCATCCGATGTTGATCATGTCATTGCTTGTACTTATCACTTGATTTCTCTATAATGTCATGGACCTGTTGGCTTATATGTTAGATGTGCTCAATGAAGTTGTTTGCGTTATCGGTTTTGGATAGGACATGAGTCGAATTTGCCTAAGTTGCTGCAAATGGCATGGACACATCAATGGGACATAGTGGCTAGAATCCCAAGCCCACCTGAGAATGGTTGTGGCCAATCGAGTTGTGGAGAGCCTGGTTATAGTTATGTTAAACATAGGGGAGGCTCTCATCCCATGTGCATGGATACTTTGAGTTGTACATGCACAAAATGTCTGCGATCGTCCTGTTGACGACCTCTATTTGTCCATCAATTTGGGGATGGAAAGTTGTGGACTTAGTGAGTTTGGTGTTGAGCATCGACCAAAGATTGGACCAAAATGTACTGAGGAACCTGTTGTCCCGATTTGAGATGATAGATTGTGGGATCCCGAAGTGTACCCACACTCGTTCAAAGAAGAGTTTAGCAGTGGCTTCTGATGTGATATTATTCTTGCAGACCACCATAATGGCCATCTTTGAGAATCTATCGACAACCACAAAAAAATTGTCGTTTCCATGCTTAGTAGAAGAAAGGCCCGACATGTAATCCATAGAGATGGATTCCCAGGGTCGACTAGGGGTAGGAAGTGGAGTATAGAGGCCTTGCTTCTTGATGGTCGATTTGGCAATGGCGCGGGCA
This sequence comes from Pinus taeda, assembly GCA_000404065.3. Taxonomy (NCBI): domain Eukaryota; kingdom Viridiplantae; phylum Streptophyta; class Pinopsida; order Pinales; family Pinaceae; genus Pinus; species Pinus taeda. The sequence continues at coordinate 332,157 of APFE030385614.1, forward strand.
GTGTAGGATCTAATGTACTTCCTGACATCTTGTCCAAGATTCGGCCAATAGAAATACTTCTGCAGTACTACCACCATTTTGTCAACCTAAAAATTCCCAGAAGCCCGACTATGGTGTGCTTCCCAAATAATCTTGGCACACTCAATTAAAGGAACACAAAGGTGACCCAGGTGGCATAATAGGGCATCCTGAAGGTGAAAATATAAAACATGCTAACCCTCCAAGAGCGTATGGTATGTCTGGTCGAATTCTAGGTCTATTTTGTAGAGAAGTGGCCAATTAGAAGTCTCAATCCCACAAGAGTTGAGCATGGTGGTTAACTCCATGATCAATGGTCAACTGAGGAAATTTGCAACATTATTGGTTCTGCCCTTCTTATACTTGATATTCAAATGGAACCGTTGCAGGTATGTGGACCACTTCTAATGGAAATCATTCTGAAACTTCCCTTGTGTTTGTATGAACTATAGGGGCCAGTGGTCTGTGTGGATGACCATTTCCTTCCCCAAAATGTAATGCTTCCATTGTCAGTAGGCCTTCACAATGGAATAAATCTCTTTGTGATAAGTGGGATACTTCCAGATAATGTTTGAAAGTGTCTCACTATGACATGCCACTGGATTCCCGTGTTGAGTAAGGACTGCCCCAATAGCATAGTCAAAGGCATTTGTCTCGATCTCAAATGGTTGTTGCAAGTCTGGTAATGCAATCACTGGTGCCAAGCAGAGGCAATGTTTCAACCCTTTGAATGACTTATGTTGAGATTCATACCAAAATAATTTTGCTTTCACTCCTCCCTTGATGACTTAACTCAAGGGCCAAGTGATATGAGAGAATTCCAACACGAACCTACTATAGAAATTGGCAAGAGCTAGAAGCTGTGGAGCTCTATTAGAGTGGTTGGAGATGGCCAATCTCGAATGACTTGGATCTCGGCTAGATCCACATGCACCACCCATTCATTAATAATGTACCCCAACTACTGAACTTGGGTCATGAAAAAAGTGCATTTCTCCAAATTGGCACATAGCTTGTGTTGCCATAGTGTTTGGAGAACTTGTTGGATGTGGTGGAGGTGCTCTTCCCAACTCTAGCTGAAGATCAGGATGTCATCCAAGTATACCACTACAAATGAGTTGGTGAATGGCCACAAGATGTCATCCATCAACCTCATAAAGGTTGTAGGAGCATTCTTCAACCCAAAAGGCATAACTAACCATTCAAAAAGGCCCTCCTTGGCTTTGAAGGTAGTATTCCACATATCAGAGAGTTTGATTGATAGATGGTGATATCCTCAGTTCAAGCCAATCTTGCTGAATTATTTCCCCCCTTCAGTTGGTCTAAAAGGTCATCAATCTATGGGATCGGGTACCTATTCCGAACAATGATCTTGTTCAACACCCGATAGTCAATACAGAGTCTCCAAGTCCCATCCTTCTTCTGTACCAACATGATCGGGTTCCCGCAGGGTGATGAACTCGGTCGGTGTGACCTTTCTATAGCAGCTCTCGAATCTGCCGCTTGATTTTGTCTTTCTCCAAAACAAAGAGCCAATAGATTGGTCCATTGGACAGTGGCGCACTTGGGGTCAAATTGATGGAGTGCTTGACCTGACAGTGCAAAGGCACCCCTGAGGGAGATTTGAAGATGTGCTTGTACTCCTCCACGACCGTGTACATCTATTGTTGTCATGCGAAGGGGCCCTGTCTGGAGGTTGTGGCCACCATCTTCTTCTTTCCCTAAGGGCATATCAGCAGGAAAACAAATTTCCCAGTTTTGGAAATGAGCTTACTGCATTGTTTTGCAGTAACCAAAGAGATGGTGGTAGGCAGTGCTACCTTCAATATCATGAAAAATTATTTCCCAAATTAACAATAACAGCATGAGGCCTTGAATCATACACAACATGTCGCTTCCACAAGTATTCTTAGCCTAATAATAAATAACAAACATCAAGGGGAGCAACATCACATAACACCTCATATGTGAAGGGCTTGATGTTGTATGGAAGGCGACACTATTGGCTCATGTGAAGATCTCGTCCTTGGTGAAGCCACCTGATGGTGTACGCTTGGGGATGTGTTGTGGTTGGTAAGCCTAGACGCTTCACAACCTTTTCTGAAATGATCTTCTTTTGGCTCCCACTATCGACAATGAACTGTAGCGGGGAACCCTTTACCCACATCTAGGAGTGGAAGAGGCGCTCCTCCTCCTCTGGATCTTTGAGTTCCTCCTACTGGATCTTCGTGGTGGCGATGGTGGCGTTGGGCTCCACAACAATAATCGGCTTCCCTTTGTCATTCCCCTTGTCAGGTTATGACTCAGAGTCGGAACATGCATCTGATTCCGAAGCTTTTAGCTTGGCCACCAGTGACTGCTTGGCTCAACACTCATTTGTGTTGTGAGTGGACCTCTTATGGAACTCACACCACTTTCCCATGTCCTTCTTCGGCTTTGCAGTGTTGTTATTTACTTGTGGCTTTGGCGGGTTTTCCTGGGCCACCCCACCTTGTCTCTCTCCTTTTTTCTATGGTTTGGAGTTACTTTTCCCTTGCTTTGGATTCACAAATCCAAAGTCTCACTTCTTCTGTTTAAACTTCTGCTCGATCTTGACAGTGTATCAGTATGACGTGCCAAGCGAGGAGATGTCTAGGAACTCCATCTCATCCTGGATGTACCTATGTAGGAAGCTGCAGTATTTGAGTACCAAATGTTGCTCAGAATCCTTGATACCTAAGTTTGTGCAAAGGGTATGAAAAATATTGGTAAACTCCGGCACGTCTTGGTCCCTTCCCTGCTACAGCATAATCCACTTTATGTATTTATCCTGATAGATTATGACAGGGTAGTAATGCTCCTTAACGGTATCCTGGAATGAATTCCAAGTGGGTGTGGCTGAAAACAGTGAGGCCATACTTTCATCCTTCTACTTGCAATAGGTTTCTCACCAATCCTTGATGTGGGGGGCGACTATGAGAAGAGCAAAAGTAATCTTTTCCCGCCAGGAAAAATCATGAATAGAAAAATCCCCTTCTAGTAAATTTAACCATTTATCTATAGCGTTTACATCTATCTAACCCTCAAATATGGGAATGTCAAAGTTAACTTATAGCTTAAAGGGTGTGGCACTTCCAGAGTAGCTTTTGGAAGTAGATGTGTCGCCCCTTGGTAGTCGCTGAAGGATCTGCGAAAAGTTGTCCATCATTGCATTCCTTTGTTGCTCGAGGGCCTCTTCGAGCAAGATTTTGATAGGATCCCCTACCCCGTTATCTTTCTTTTCATCCACCATGGGAGGCCGCCAAGACTTGCTAGGCTAGTCTTGCAAAGGTTCAATCAGTTCAAGCCCTAACTCCTTATATCCTGACCTCATTGGGGACATGCAAAGTGAAAACAGAGAAAGAGAAGACCGCTCTGATACCACTGCTCTAGATTTAAACAGGAACACAACAAATTACAGACATAACCATAAACACGAAGATGCAACAAAAATAATACCTAATTTCATTAATGTAAAATACTGAAATATGCTTACAAACAGAAATGGAAATAAACTATCTCGGACGATGGTAGCTTATCTCTAAGAAGAGATGTAGCAACTACATGCCTTTGAACTCCTTACTATGAGGCTCAAGGGAATTTTTATTATTGAACAATAAGAGCAAACCCTAAACAACCAAAACACTAACCCGAGGAGATGTAACACCAAGAGTTTATGGGCCCCATTGGGGTTAGTTGGATAGCCAACTTCCTGGGGTCATGACTTGGTCATATTATCTCCATTTGACTTGCATGATACCTAGTTGGAAAGATCTCTTCGAGGTCTACAACAAAAAAGATAAATTTTATAACTTATTGCTAGCGGTAGATTTCCAAAAAAAACGCCGTTTAGGGCCTCAAAATAGCTCCAGAAGTTTAGGACTCAAAAAATTGCTAAAAATAGTAAATTGTGCTACAATTAAGGAAACTAAAAAACTAAAAGAAACAATGGTGGGGGTCCAAGTGGAATTGGTGGGTGGCCATGAATATCCACTTGGATCATTCAGGTACTTGATAAATCCAAATTTAGGTTGAATTTAGGATTTTGTTGATCCGAGTTAGTTGTGTGATACTCTTTCAACATTCTTATATATGGATATATAGAAAATATTTCATTATCAACAATAAATAAAATATTGAAGTTAACTATGTCGCTCATAATATTATTATTAAACCTTAGTCATTTATTATTCATTTATAAACCTTAGGGAATAATATTAAACCCATGAGATTAAATATTAAGCCCTAAGATAAATATTATAAACCCTAAAATAAACATCATTGACCGTAGTTGACCATGATTGATTTTCATATCGAGACAATCTTTCTCACATTGTGATACTCGATCATGGTTGGTTTTCATATTGAGAAAATCTTTGTCACAATATGACATTGGACCATGGTTGACCATTCTTTTAATTTTATATATAATAAGTATTAATTTATATAAAATTATATTATATTTTTTATATATATATATATATATATATATATATATATATATATATATTATATATAAAATTATCTTTAACAAAATGAAAAACTGAATCACTTTCAAAAATTAATCAAAATATTAACTTGTCAATTAACATTATTTTTATTATACTAATAACAAATCTAATTCTAGTGATAAGATCGACATTGAAAATACTCATTTACTTACAAATAATAAATTTGAAAAACTTTTAATTATTGATAAATTAGAGTTGTGAAATAAATTCGAAAATTTAATATTAAATAATTAATTCTGAATTCAGGGTTGTGTGATCCATAATTAATTAAGAAAAGGAAATATTTGGCCTATGCGTTTCGAACCAACATGTGTGGTTCATCATAAATTAATTACGTAATCATTAAATAAATATTTATTTTATTT
>APFE030385617.1:8147-60325 GCA_000404065.3 Pinus taeda
TGATGATATCCTGAACGAAGATCCAACTTGGTGAAGTAAATTGATCCATGCAATTCATCCAGTAATTCATCAATGACTCGAATGGGAAACTTATCTTTAATAGTGAGCTTGTTGAGCTCCCTATAATCCGGACACATGCGCCATGATCCATCCTTCTTGTGCACCAATACTACTGGAGCAGAGAAAGAACTTTGACTCGGTTGAATTATACCAGCCTCTAGCATTTCTGCAACCATACGTTCAATTTCACTCTTTTGGGCATAGGGATATCTGTATGACCTGATGTTTGGAGGAACACTTCCTGGAATTAGATGAATAGCATGATCATGATCACGAATAGGTGGGAGACCTTTGGGAGTCTCAAATACCTTGGAATGATTGTCCAAGACTTTTTTGGAGATCTGGAGAAATAGATGATTCCAATGTGGAAACATCTAGCGAACATAATTGAGCAATTACACCTCTTTGTCCCTTTTTTAGAAGCTTTGTCATACCATTAGAGCAAATTATCATTCCCAGTTTCCCTACAATACCCCTCAATTCAACTTCCTTTCCTTCGGTAGAAAATTTCATGAAAAGGTCTTGAAAATTAAAAGCTATTGTACCCAAGGATTGTAGCCATTGGACTCCTAGTATAGCATCAACACCTCCCATTGGAATGGAAAGCATTAGGCTAGTCAATACATATTCTCCCATGGATAGCTTGATATTATGGCACTTTCTAGAGCAATTTAGCATTCCTCCATTTGCAATCATTACTTGACACTCTGGTGCTAGATATAGGAAGCAATTCAATTCTTTTGCTACCTTACAATGAATAAAATTGTGGGTACTTCCTCAATCAATAAAAATTATTACCTTTTTATTCTTGATTTGTCCTTCTATCTTGATGGTTTGAGGAGTGGTAACTCCAGCCAATGCATTACAATATATGGTTGGATTCATTTCTTCTTTATCTAGGCTTTGTCCCTAGAGTATATCCTCTTCCTTTGACCTTTCTTTTCTTTTCTTCTTCCTCTTCACAATCTATGTAGAATAATTTCTTCTCAGCACACTTATGATCTTTAGTGTATTTGCTATCACAACTATTACAAAGCCCTTTTACTCTTTTTTCTTCCAATTTTTGTGGTGTCAACCTTATAGGTTATGGAAGGCTAAGGGTAACAACACTTCCATCTTTATAGTTGTGACTTGTATGCTTCCTGGCTACCATAATTTTTCTTTCCATTTTTCTTGCTAACCTAAATGCCTTCTCTAATGAATCAGGTTCCCAAAGGTGAACATAATGTTGGATATTATCCTTTAAAGTCCCTATGAACACATCAATCCTATGCTCCTTTGGAATATTTTTTACCCTTATGTTCAATTTTTGGAACTACTCAATATGCTCCATATTGAACCCTTTTCTTTGAGACTTATCAATTGGCTAAAAAAAGTGTTGCTTTTTGTATCCTCATAATGTGTTGTTAATTCTTCCATAAAAATTTCCCAAGTGACAATTTGTTTATGAGAGAAATTCCATTGATACCATACAAACTAATTTGGTTCCAAACATAAAGTTGTATTACGTACCTTTTGTGTGTTTTGCACATTATTGAGATCAAAAAATTGCTCCATCTGTAATATCCATGTTGTAGGATCCTTGCCATCGAGCTTCCTCATATCAATTTTTGCAATATGGTGGGTCTTCGATCCAACATTACAATCTATGGAATCATGATTAACATTTTTTTGTTCTCATCATGAATTTCCTTTACTACCCTTTCAACATTAGTGACCATTTCTTGTAGCAACTTATTCATATTTATCTTCAATTCTTGCATCTTATCATCCATGCCATCCATTTTAGCATCCATGCCATTCATCTTAGCTTCCATACTATCCATCTTAGCTTCTACACCTCTCTTTAAACCATCCATCCTAGCTTCTACATCTTTCATCTTAGATTCAGTTACTTTTTGTGCAAGTGACACTTGTTGCACTTGGTCTCGTAATTTTGATATATCATATTGCATTTCTTCCTCTTCTTCATGAGTCTTGCTAGAGCTTTCAGGTTGCTTACTAGGTGTTTACATTTTATTTCCTCGAGGCATCAGTTACTGATAATAATGCTTTACTATGCCCTTTGAATTCCTTCAAACTAATTTTTCAAACCAAGTTTAAGCAAAAATTTAAAAAAAACTACACACCTTTTTTCACTTTGTAGGAGCTTGATATTGAATCTGATGTATCTTTGTAATTTTGAATCATCCAATTCTGAAATTGTGATGCTTAGTAGCCCTCTGCATCCTCTTTCCAAAGCCACTAGTCTAATCCAAATTGGATTCTCCAAGAAAGAGTTATGCACAATCTCCCAAGGTGACCTGATTATAGACCTTTCCAGAAGAGTGAACTTGTATTAATTGCCACGTGTCACTATTTCAACCTAAGGCACTGAAAAATATATACAAGAACTACAGTCCACCTCTTTCTGTACCTTCTTACAAAATTTCAATCCGATGCTCAGAGAGAAAGTGATGACGATTTTCCCGAGGTCACCTGTTTGGAATGTAATTCAGGAGTCTGCAAAAATACCAACTTCCTCAAATCATATCTCCGTAAATATAGCGTGAAATTCTCTGAAATTTGGACCCGAGGTTTAGTCCGATTTCATCTCAAATGGGTTTTTATTTTTTGCTTCTGAAACGTCGTAGAAAAAAGTTATAGTGAAAATGCCACGATGACCTATTTGGAGCAGCGAAACCCTAGAATCCAAAGCTCTCATACCAAATGCTATGAAACCAACTCACAAAAGGATAGAAAAGAGAGATCAACGCCTTAGAATTCAGCCTCTTCAAGGGGGAAACCTCCTTTACATTACACAAATGAACAATTCTTTGGATGATTTCAAATGAAAAAACCTCCTTTCTATATATATGAGTCTATGTGAGTCACAATATAACCCAGCCGACCTACAATAATAATATAAAGCCACAAAAATAACAATAGAGGGATTCTATGGGACACAGTAATAAAAATATGGGGACAATAGGGGCTCAACAATATTAATAAGGGATACAACTACAATAGTAATGGGGTAATCACTAGTATTATAGGGACCTAACAAAATTCTCTATCACTCTTGGTTCTCATTTAAAATTTTTAGTTTTTCAACCTATGAGATATCATTTCCCTTTGAAATCAACCTACTTCTATCTTATCATCATTTCCTTCGTCTAAAACACTTTCCAATTTAAATCCTTTACCCACCTCTAAGTTTCCACCCCTCTTACCTAAATGAATACCCATTTCCCCATTCTAGTATGGAAAACCCTCAAATATGCAATGCCAAATTATGGAGAATATGTTAAATATTCATGAGAAAGATTCTCAAAATCCTCTTATGATGGGTAGAGTGATTAGTATTCACATGTATATTGGGAAGCCAAGGAAGTGAAAGCTCCTCTTGAGTTGGATAGTGAGGAATTTAGTGAATATAAATGTACATGATGGCCAATTTAAAAGAGGAGATCCTACCATATTTAAGTATCACAACAAGAAAATGTCATTACCCTTTACTTTCTTTAACTTTTATGCTTCATTCTTTGAGGTAATCAAGTTAAATGATGTTTCCTAGGTTGTTCTCAAAGGTAAACAAAGTGAAATAACTCCATCATTGACATTTCCATGGAAGATCCTATGAACTTGAGAGGAAAGCATACTCTTTTTGGAACATCATTTACATGATGTGGTCCATTCATTCCTTATTTTCCTCATGTTTTAATTTTCAATTCCTTTTCAGGAACTCATCATAGATCTCCCAACCTATTTTGATAGAACCTTCACCCACTTCTCCAAAAAAATTCCCAAGAAGATCTAGAGCTAACTTAGGTCAAGGAATGTTTGCTCAAGATGTTGCAAGTGAAGAATGACTCTAGCACTAGGACCAAACTAAAAATAATGAATAGATACAAATTTTTTTATTTTATGATTAATTTTGAGGAGACCAATCCTAGTTAGGACAATTACTTAGTCTCTTTTTACTATATTTACTATTCTTCTTTCTTATTATTGTATGTAGGACATTGTCATTAGGCTATAAACCCTTGTTTCATAAAGTGGAATTTTCTTTTTTAACTATTATATTTTACCTCTCTCAATAAAGAATAATTTCTCTCATATATATAAGAAAATACACACTATCACCTTCCTTTGCAAATGAAAGTATTCAAAGAATTTATTGGAATTTTTATAGGCATAGTCTAACCCTTCTACGTTTTTACCTTTTCTAGCACATATTTTTAAGAGTTTTACCCAAAATTTGGAAAAAATTGTTAGAATTCCGCATTTGAGTTGTTAAATCTATAAATAAGTTCTCTATTTCTTTTGGCAGATATGTATGAATTTGAAAATACAATTCAAATAATGAAAAGCAATTGTATCACAACGAATTACATTGTAAAATTCTAGAAAACAAGGAAAAAACATAAAACAATTAGAATTCACCGTATTTTTATTGTTGGTAAATGGGTGAAAATGTGAGGTTGGGTTACACTTTTGCCTGAATTTCTCGCGAAAATTTCATAATTGTATTTTTTCAGCTAAACTAATTGATTTTTTGGCTGAACTATTTAATATTGTTTGGTCGAACTTGTTTTTCTTTTTCCAAACAACTAAATTTATTTTTTGGGCAAAAAATGGTCGTTTAAACTAACGACAATTGTGCAACGGATTTTTGTCTAGTGGGGTAAAATTCAGGTGACTAGATTTTTCAGTTGAATAACTTGTCTTGCTAAAAATTTGTTTATATATATGTCAACCATGAGTCCTTTTCAAACTTTTCGGTAGCTATTTTGGCAATTGTTGTGGAAATTGTTGTGAGTCCCTTTCAAACGTTTGCAATTGTTTTGGGAGTTGTTGTGGTAGTTCTTGTGCTGGAGGAATTTTTGAAGTTATAACGCGAGTCATATTTTGGTTTTCGTGGTTTCTTCTTATTTTATTTTTCATGATTTCTATAGATTTTTGTGTTTGGTTTTTGTAGTATTATTAGCCATCGAAAGAGGTCGTGTAGCTAGTCTTTGCTAAAGGAATTTTTTCTCTATCTCTCATCCAAAAATAGTGATCCACGATTCTATTTTTAGCCTTTCCAGGATCTCATAACCTCAACAACCCATCTTTGTTGACACTCGTTCCATGTGAAAAGTATTCATCAATTTGTAGTGACCCCTGTTCCATGTCTAAATTATTCCTTTTATATGTTTCGTTGCAACTCTACAACTCTACAACTACTAAACTCGGAAATTCTCTTAAATTTGTGTTTTATTATACAAATTGTTTTACCGAGTTAGTTATTTTTGGGATCTTCCCCTATCCAAATGTATTTTAATCACTTGATCGATATAGCTTTTTCATTATTTGTCATAGTTGCAACATCTTTTGTTTCTAAATTATCCTTCAAGATTTTATTTTTTTTAAAATAAAATTACTCTATTAACATAAAAGGGGTAAAATTACATCTTGACCGAAGTCAAAAATAGCTGCCAGAAGGAGAGGCAGAGAGTAACAGAAAAACTACCCAAGACAGAGAACTTAGACGAGACCCTGTAATCAAACCCCACGCAGGGGAATCAATGATGAGCTTCTTGACATTACAGAGCTTCCAAAAATTCCAAAAAACTTGCATTTTGAACCATAGCTTGCAGAAAAGGACCCTCTTATCAGCATTAACAAAAATTTGCCCTCTATTATGGGCTGCATGACCTGAAATAAAGGCAATAGAGAATGAACTTAACATCTGGAGGCTCTTCCACAATTCTGCACCAACCGAAGTCAAGCAGATCCCTTGCATGAGCAACTTCATTTTCAAAAGGACCAGGAACCGCCGGTGCCATCACCACATCAGGAGAATTGCGTGCTAGAACCTTTGGAGCTTGCAAAGAAAACTGATTCGGTGCAGAAACTAAACTCGGGCCCTCCTGATGACAGCTAGACTCTCCCACTTCATGGGCTTCCTCATGAAAGTACACCGAGACATGAGCAATAATTCTAGGATGATTCAGGGAACAATTGAAGGTGGAAATCTTATAGCCGAAAGTGGGAGAAGACGTGGAGTCTAGAGGACGGGGCTCAGGGTAATGGTTGGGCATATCAAGATGCCCTCTCCCATTGCGAGTGCGAGGGTAATGGCCAGCTATTAATTCGCTGGAGAGGGATGGAGAATTGGAGGATGGGCTAGAGGGTGCCCGCCGAGGGGTACCCCTGTGGCATCTCATCCAATGGTGGAGACGGGGCATATCGAGAATAGCAGCAATGCTATGAGAAAAAGACTGAGCAACCACACTAGAAGAGCACAGGCTATTCAAACATTCATCCAGACGAGGGCCAGAGGCCTTACAGAGAATCCAGGGAATTAACGGAGGTAGCTCCATAGGACTATCAAAGCAAAACTCCAGCCCAGTCGCCCCTTTTAGACTGCTAGAACCAGCATCGTACAAATCATAACCAGACCAACAAAACAACAGAGGTTGCAGACCAATCCCAAGGCTGAGCCTAAAATTATCACCCTTAGACCTGCCTCCAATTGCACTCGCCATTACTATGGCATTCAAGAGAGCCGAGGTCTAGTGCATTCCAGAGCGTGCGGAGGTGATAAACATAACGGAGGATAGGCAAGGAGGATTAGAGCCGCCTGATGTGAAACAAGTGAACCCTAAGATGTCCCAATGCCGAGGTTCATTCTTCATCCATTTGTTATCAATGTGATACAGGGCAGGCAAGTGTCGTCCCTCCTCGCCCCCTTGTCCCATCGCATTAACCATTTGGCGAGGCACTCGCATCTGGGGGATCGTTTAAGAACTATTAGTTATAGTGCATGTTTATATATTCTTTGATTACTATGAATTTTATTCTTAAGCATGAATGCTTTGATTGTTTCATGCACAACCTTCTCTCTAATGTGAACCTTCATCAGTGGTGATTTTGTTCCTTCCATATATGTGTTAGAAAATTATATATTAGAAAGTAATGGAACACATAAAATATTGAAGAAATATAAACACAGAAAACACATAAAAAAAGAGAGACACAGAAATTTGTGACTCACCCAGTTTGGGCTACATCCACAGAGAAAAAACCAATCCTTCTCATATTATCTAGCAAATTGAAGAGATACAACCTACAACAGATCCGTTGTAACTCCCTCTTCTCTCTCAATCTCCTCTCTCTTCCTCACTCAGAATACAAATCTACATAGATGCAATACAATTCCCTCATATATATATATATATATAGGGGTTGCCTTCTAGGGCAAAAAACCGTAAATTAAACATAAATTCTACTATCAGTTCTCTGCATAATGAACAACATAGATTGACTACGAAATTACAACATTTTATAGGGCAATTTTATAGCTATTCTTATCTTTAGGGGCGCTACCCACGAAACCCCCATAGCCTCCCCCCCTGGACCCCCCTTCGCAGCAAATATTTTACAGGCGACATTGCCGCCCCATTTTGAACTGGGGTCTAATGCGGTGATACCTTTGAATACAGAAGATAATTAGGCTCCACACCCAACAATATGTGTATCGTTCCTACCCTTTCTGATACTCTGTATGAAGGGGATAAACTTATACCACTATATGTAGGAATGACTGTAGACATATACTAGTAAATGTTGGGATGAATGTTCTTTATTCAAAACCTTATCTCAGGTAGATAAGGACCTTCACAAGTCACTGGCAGGGATGTGTATATCCGGTTGCATATGATATCACTGAAATAAGCACTTGAAGTTGGAAGGATATCACATGAATGCATATATCCAATTGCAAGGATATCGCAGGAATGAGCATATATCTGGTGGAAGGGTTATCACAAAAATAAGGACATCTTCCAAATTATTAAATTCTCGAAAAACTCACCATGTACTGGAACAGAAAGGCCATTTTATTGATTCATATTGGCTTGGTAGTTGGTTTCTAGGTAGGCTTGATAGGAATATATAATTGTTCCTACTAAAAAAAAAGGAATATTTCCTTTATGGTATGGTTCCCCCTTTCCCATTGTCACATTTCGATAGGTTGAGAAGGAGAAACATGGGAATACATATCACACACTCTAGCATGGATTTTTCAACTACAGTTTTGGTGGACTGAGAATCTTTCACTCGCGACTCGTGCTTGTTCTTGGGTTGATTTCCATCAATTTTGACAAGATTTAAACGGTACCTTCACTTGAAAGAGAATTTATGAAGTCTCTTCCACCAAACAACTGATCACATTTATTTTCTCTGCCTTAAGACTTGCATTGTAGAAATATACCAATTCGATTTTCAAAAAAATTGCAAAAATTTAACAAAGAATTTCCAGTAATTGATATAATTCTGGTGGAAGTTTCAATGAAATAACTCATTCTTACAGTATCTTGTAAAACATAAAAAAAATATTTAAAACACCTAAATTTATTATTTCCATTATGCTTTGCTATGCACTTTAAATTATTTGACAACAACTATCACCATAAAAACTAATTTCAATCTTTTTGCAATAATCCGATGTCGATCAATATCCACCAAATTTAGAGGCTTTTATCTATTTCATAGGTAAGTTTCCTGAATTTAAACAAATGTGGAAAAAATATCCCTTGAATGACTCAATTTCAATGAATTTAGCTTAAAAAAATCAATACTATTAACCTCTCCCAACATTTCAACAAATTTTGCAGTAACTAGGTAAAGTTTTAATGGAATCAATACTCTTAACATTTTGAAACATTTTTTTCTATTATCCATAATTCCCACTACTAAAATAAGTAAATATACTTTTTATTGTCTATTTTAATGATTTGGTTTGTATATGTTTTATTGCACTAGCTAGTTACTATATATATAATATATATATAGTATACTATATATAATTTATATATAGCTTATATATATATATATAATAGGTTATACTCTTCAAATACCCCTTATCGTCTAAATTGTAAAAACGAGCCTTTCAACAGTTTAAATATTGTGCTTATTGATCAATTGATTGAATGCAAGTGGCAATTACACTTTGTATCATAAAGAATCCTATAATTTTCATTTGTTTTTGCAATCGACAGAACATCCATAAACCATGCATAATAACATTTTCTTGTCCTCACTTTTATATCAACAGAAATAAGGCTCTTCATTACAATGGTTATGATTTCATGGAATGTGAAGGAATACTTCAGCTTGGTCCTAATAAGAACCATAACAGGAAGGAATTCTCTGTCGTTGTATCATTCCTTGTAAGGACTTTCGATCTGGAATTAATATTTAAAAATTTAGCTTTGCAACCAATGACTGTGATCTCTCACAGCAATTGAAATTACCAATTACTATGATCTCTCAGAACAATTGAAATTACACATATTTTAAATTTCATCTCCAAGGTGATATTAGAGACCAATGCTAACACTATTCTCTCTAATTTTGTCTTTATGCAAGGAAAATTTAGGCAGATGCACAACCAACTATGGTGATTGTTGAGCAACTGCTATAGAAATTGACACAACCCTTATTTGTAAATTTAGGCATAATTTAAGAGCAATATTTTTCCACTGGCCACTTTCATAATAGTATATGACTAATACACGTCAAGTCATATGTAAAAATAGAGTATAGTCATATTTTATTGAGGTTGTGATGATATAGGTGGTTGCCTTAAGGGTGTGATGTTCACTTGCTGTCTCACTATTTGTATGCATTGAGGAAAATTCATATTGGAAGCATAAGAGCCCAATCCTCAAGAGCCCAATGCAAGTAGGAATAATTTCTTGTTGCATAGCCTCGGTTATTAATTAAAATTGGACTTTTATTTCTCCACCATCTATAATCAATCTATTTTTTTATCTTTATCTAATTATTATATTTATTTGATCATACCTACTATATGTACGTTGCATAATGCTACTCTAAATTAACATAAATCATAAGATTTGGTTTTCACTGATTCCAATCTATCATAATTTGATTTTGACTCTTTATGATGTTATTATAACTATTTTATCATGCCTTTTATATGTCCCTTGCAACATTATGTTAGCCTAAAATATTATAAATTATAAGTAATTTATTACTAATTTCAACTCTATAAAGATTAATATTTACATGTAGGATGAGGTACCTTTAATCTAGAAGAAAAAATTTAGCATGTTTCACTCATTTCTAATTAATTTATGTCATCTTATGGAAGAGTATCATTATGTTTATTTATCCTATTTGGCTCAAACCACATTCCTTAATATGATAGGAACCATAGGGGAAGGAACTTTACAAGTATAAGTCAAACAAAATGACTTATTAATGATGGCATAAATTAAAAGTTACAATAGGTTTGTTGGAAATCTTAATGTTCAATTGATGGTTTTAATAAATCTAATATTGGTGTGAAATATATTTGATAAATAGTAAATTGAAAAATGTTTAGTAGGGTATCAAATTCTAGGCCTAACCTCTCTCGTATTTAATACTTATATATCTTGTTGTTTCTCAAACTGGTTTGAAGGGAAAGTTGTCCCTATAGGAGAGAGCCAAGGAAAGACTATTAGACAAGCCACCCACTATCACCTTCTTAGTTTAATATGTCATGGACGTAAGGTGGGAAGCCCCATAATAAATACCTAAAGAAAATAAAAGCTCTAAACATTAATATCGTAGATACAAAAGGTAGCATAACGATAAAAATATTCATGATGAAAAACTATCCAAACCTAAATCAAAATGAATCAAAGAAAAAGAGATAGGCTTGTAGTGAAGAGAGCATTTTTTTCATCATATTTTTTATTTGGTTTTGTTCCTTTATGTAGTGATAAAGAATCCTATTAAAAGGAACCTATTCTATTCTTTTCTTTAGACTAGTAAGCATAAAGCCCTTGCATAATACCAGTAACCATAAAGCCCTTAGATAATATTACTAACTGCAAAGAAGAAAAGATTGTACTCAAAACAACACAAACAAGATATTTATTATTATTTGATCATTGAAAATGAGGAGAATTCCATATTATATAAAATAGAGTCCTCATTTCTTTTAATGAGTTACAATAAGTGGGCTCAAAACCATGAGTACTTAAAACCACTTACAAAAATTCAATAGTCATATATTCAACTAGAATTAAGGAAAATGACTTCAACAATTTCTCTCAATATTTGATGTGGCATGATCAACAATGAACCCTTATTGTCTCATAGAAAAGTCTTGAATGACTTATATAGAAGATGAAAACCCTTACAAATTAGTTATTTATTGACTTGAATGTGGGTATAAAAATTTTAAATGGGCCATTTTTTACAACAAAATCATACATAACATGATGGATAATATCCATTGATAGGTTAACCTTGGGTATCGTCCAAAGTTGATCAAGATCACAATATATCTCTAATTTCAAGGATTGGTATTCTCATGATTAGTATAATATTTATTAAATAGTGAAGGAATCTCATTAGTCATGGAAGTAATAATAATTAATTTAGTCTTAGGGGTATGGAGAGTCATGGGAGTAACTATTAGAGGATTAGAGGCCCTAGCTTGGGTTGAAAATCACATTAATTTTTTATAATGAAATATATTTTGCTCATCATCGAAAATCAATGTAGTGTAGCATGTGTTTGAATCTTATTCTTGTGCATTCCAACATGAGAGCATTTGTTAAGATGTTTTCCCAATTGCATTGATTTGTAAGATGCCATTATTATTACACTAGGGTAGTTCATCACAATAGAACGTTTAATATTCCATCATTTTCAAGTGAATACTTCTTGATACACGGAAATATATATGTATATGTATATGTATATGTATATGTATATGTATATGTATATGTATATGTATATGTATATGTTTTTGTATATGTATATGTATATATATATATATATATATATGATTAATTGACTGAAGATGATTGTTTACAGTGGGGGTTCCTGGCTTATATACTTCCATGGGCACCCTTTGGGGAAAGGGCATAATCTTATGATTGTGCCCTTTCGTCTAATTAACCTAAAATTAAATACTAACTAATTTTTTACATAACATTGCCTTCCTCTCGAAAGAATGCTTTGTCCTCAATGCATACGTAACGAAAAATGTTGTTGACAAAATGATTCATTCTCCCATGAAGCGTCTTCTTCAGGTAAGTCCTTCCACTTGATCAAATATTCCTTGATTGTATGATGTTGAAGCTTTCTCTCTTTAGTAGATAAAATACCTTCTAGTTCTAGAATGACCCTCCCCTCATCATCCAGGGATGGAAGCGTTGTTTGCACTGATTGATTGTTGCCTAGTGCCCTTTTAAGGTAGGATACATGGAAGAAATTATGAACACGACTTATCTCTAGAAGGCTTAAACCATACGCAACTTGGCTAATTTTTTTGTTGATCTGATAAGGTCCATAGAACCTCGATGCCAACTTGTCTTTTCCTTTATGTTTTAAGGATAATTGTTTGTATGGTTGGATCTTGACAAACACCCATTCTCTGACTTCAAACTCTCTTTCAGTTCTGTTATGGTCTGCTTGTTGCTTCATATGATTCCTTGCATTATTCAAGTTTTCTTTTAATATTTGGACTTTTTTTTTTGGGTTTCTTCTAGTTGATCTTTAACAACAGGTAGATTTGTCTGGACAACAACTAGATCCTTCCATTTCGCGGGTTCATACCCATATAAAGCTTGAAATGGAATCATTTTTGTTGATGTATGATAAGTGGAATTATACCACCACTCAACAAGATGTAACCATTGAGCCCACTTATTTTGTTTTCTATAACGTAGCAATGTAGGTAGGCCTCCAAACATTTATTAAAAAACTCTATTTGGCCATGTATTTGAGGGTGATAAGCAAAACTCATATTTAGGTAGGTTCCTATATGGTTGAACAATTCCTTCCAGAAATTACCCTTGAACTTGGCATATCTATCACTCACAATGACTTTCGGAAAGCCGTGTAGCTTATATATATTTTTGTAGAATATTTCAATGATTTATTTTGCTAAGCATGATTTCTTTATTGCCATAAAGTGAGCATATTTTGTAATTCTATCGACTACTAAGAAAATCTTGTCCTTTCCTTTAGATACTGGTAATCCTTCGATAAAGTCCAGCAAGATTTCTTCCCATTTCTGATATGGAATGTTTAAAGGGTGCAGTTATCCCCGTGTTGTAATATTTTCACTTTTATTCCTTTGTGATGTGTCACATTCTGCTACATACTTCTGAATATCGTGATTCATTCCCTTTCAAAAGAAGGATTGACGTGCATTGAAGTAAGTCTTAAAGAATCCTACATGTCCATCTCACGGTGAGTCATGTGATTCCTTGAGTATCTTAATTTTAAATTTGGAATTTGTATTTAGATAGATTCTTCCCTTGTACCATAGGATATCATTCTTCCACTCAAATTTTGAGTTGTTGGGAAGGTTATTGATTATTTTCATTATTTCTGGATCCTTGGCATACTCACTTCGAATTTCGTTAAGCCACTTAGGAACAACAATCAAAATTGCAAGTAGTTTTGGTTCTTCATATTTCCTAGATAGGGCATCTGCTACTACATTGTCTTTACCTCTTTTATGTAGTATTTCCAAGTCAAAAGAGGCAACTTTTTCAATCCATTTTTGTTGTTCTTCAGAAAGTATTTTTTGTTGAAGGAGATGCTGGAGACTATTGTGTTCTGTTCGAATGGAAAACATACTTCCCAAAAGATATTGCCTCCACTTAGCTAGTGTGTGCATGATAGCGAGCATTTCTTTGTTGTATGTGTACTTGAGGCATTCTCTTTTGTTGAGCTTCCTACTTTCAAAAGCTATTGGATGTCCTTGTTGCATTAATACTGCACCTATACAGAATCTGGAAGCATCACATTCAATGAGAAATGGTTTAGAAACATTTGGTGTTTCCAATATGGGAGAATTAGACATAATTTCCTTTAATTTTTCAAAACACCTTCCTGCTTCCTCATCCCATAGAAACAAATTCTTCTTCAAAAGATTTGTTAGAGGTGTAGTTATATGTGCATAGCTTTTAGTAAATCTTCGGTAATATCCAATCACACCTAAGCACCCTCTTAGCTTGGATATATTGATAGGCTTGGTCCATTCTTTTCTAACTTTGATTTTATTATGGTCCACCTATATGCCTTCATGGGATATAATGTGTCCAAGGTATTCTACTTCTTCCTTTCCGAAGGTGCATTTGGATTTTTTTGTGTAAAATTGATGTTCTTTAAGTAGTGTAAGAACTTTTTCCAAATGTTGCAAGCACTCCTTCCAAGTTTTACTATAAATTAGAATATGGTCAAAGAATACTAATACAAACTTCTTAAGATGTGGACGAAAGAATTCGTTCATAGTTGCTTGAAATGTTGCTAGTGCATTGGTTAATCCAAACAACATTACTTTAAATTCAAAGTGACCTTCATGTGTTTGGAATGTCGTTAATTCTAATTTGATAGTATCCTGATCTTAAATCCAATTTTGAGAAGTACTTTAATCCATATAGCTCATCTAACATTTCATCGATAAAGGGAATTGGGAACTTGTTTTTTATTGTTATTTTGTTTAATCCTATATAATCAATGCATAGCCTGAATGAACCATCCTTCTCCCTTACCAATACCATTGGAGTAGTGTAAGGAATTTTACTTTTTGAGATGATCCCACACTTTAAAATGTCTTGGATTAATCTCTCAATTTCTGCATATTGGTGATGTGGATATCGGTATCGCTTGATGTTGATGTGGTTTGACCCTGCCTTGACTTCTATTGTATGCTCAATTTCCCTATTAGGCGACATCTTCATAGGTAGGTCTTGAAATACTTTTTCATGCTTCCGAATTAGATCTTGTATCTCTGGTGACTCTTCATTGGTCATATTTGCAGATAACATTT
This sequence comes from Pinus taeda, assembly GCA_000404065.3. NCBI lineage: Eukaryota > Viridiplantae > Streptophyta > Pinopsida > Pinales > Pinaceae > Pinus > Pinus taeda. The sequence goes on from APFE030385617.1 coordinate 23,044, forward strand.
CTAATTGGTGACATTGTACTACATAAGCAGTTGCTCCTTTTCGAATCATCTTCATCATCTAAGATGATGATACAATTTGATTCTCTGGTGCTTGGAATCCGTGTAATTTGTACTTCTGACCTGCCAATTTGAATTTTATAAATTGTACTTGATGGTTGGCAGCATAAGTACCTAAAGTTCATAGCCATTGGATACCTAAGACTACATCTACTCCTCCTAACAGTACCATGAAGAATGGAGACTCTAAATTAAAGTCTTGAATCTGCAAATTGACCTTATGGAATTTCCCCACCTTTTAAATCTTCTTACCATCAACTACCATCACTTTCATGTTTGGTAAGGGAAATGAAAAAATATTGAGTCCCTTTGCCATGATTTCATCTAAAAAATTGTGTGTGATACCAGAGTCAACGAGAACCACTACGTTGTTCTCCTTTATGTGTCCTTTTAACTTTAATGTCTGAGGTTGTGATATACCTGTCATAGCTGATAATGACACTTGCGGAATACTTCCATCATCTAATTCTGGTGAGAATTTTGGGGCATCTTATGTTTCTTCTATGTTAGAATCTTCACTATTATCATTGCTTGTTTCACAATTATATAGGTTCTTTGGTTCTTTTCCTTTAGCACATCTATGTTTGGGGTCCCACTTCTCACCATAATGTTTACATTTATCTTCTTTTATCCTTTGCATTTCCACATTAGATTTTTCATCTTCACGACGATGTGGTGGAACATATCTTGTATTATTTGAGTCCACATACTTGGGTATTCTTCGTCTAGAATATGTTTTTTCCATTTTTGACCAAAATATTTGTTCGACTTTCCTTTCATCTATTTTTTCTTTTCATCTTGCTACTTCTATTGATGTAATGTCATGCATCTCAAGTTCTACTTGTAAATGGGTTTTGAGTCTCGAGACGTATGATTGAATTAGAAGAGATTTTGATAACCCAGGTACTCATGTTACTAAGGTCTCCCATTCTTGAGTGTATTCATCCACACTTCCTTTTTGTCATAATTTGATGAGTTTTGAAAAGAAATCTTCTTCCTTTACACCTTGGAATCTTTTAAAGAATGCATCCTTAAATTTTCTCCAACTAATGACGTGTGTTGTCCTTTTCCACCACATATACCAATTATATGCTTCCCCTTCCATTTTCATGGATGCGTGCCTGAGCTTTCCATCATCATCATTGATGTCATATATCTCAAAGTATTCTTCTACTTTATTTATCCATGCAATATTGTTTTTTTCGTTTCCATCGAATTTAGGCATCTCGACTTTTTCCCTTCACTAGTATGTTGCTAATGGTTGAGCGAAAAAGAGGTGTTGATTGGTAAAGGTATCCCAGAGTTGCTTGTTTGTAAGAGTCACGTTACTCATTTCTTGGTGCTGTGTCGCTAATTTTTTGGGAATTCAGCTTTTTCATGAGAGTCTATTGATTTCGTTAAATCTGATGAGTTGTGCTCTTGATTTTCTTCATCTTCTTGTAGTAGTTGTGCGGGTGTATAGTTCATCTTTTTACACAGAAGTTTCAGCAATTTTAAGGTCTCTTTGTGATCCACTTCTGATTAGACACAGTGATTTTCCATCTTTATTTCTATTCGATTTGTCATATCCTGAAGAATTTTGATATTGTCAGTCAGCCCCTTAAGCTTGATCTAGAAATCATCTAATCTTTTATTGACATCATCATTGTTGTTATTTATCGTATGCTCCATGTCAACCGATTTTTTTTGGTAATCCGCCATTGTCATTGTTGACATTGAGCGAGTTTGTGGGGGCGGGTATTTATCTGCCAGCGTAATTTTTTTAAAATTAATTAATAAAAAATCAATTAATTAAATTGATGTTATATATATATCATACATATAATATATATATATATATATATATAATATATTATAATATATATATATATATATAATATTAGATATATATAACTTAATTAGATTAAGTATGTAATATATATATGATTATAATATAAAAATAATGAATAAATAATATAATATTTATATTACTATCCCAAACAATCATGTTTGACTGATGGGAACCTTTGATTGTTCAAAAAACTATCGAATATCACCATAGGCTATGGATTTGGATGGCACAATGAATTGAGACCCATGGAATAGGTGGCTACGGAAGAGCAATGCGGGCAATTCAATGGTGGTTTAATGCGGATGGCTAGCACATTGTTTAGGGATTCAATGAGCAGACGATAAAAAGGATGACAACGGGCATGCATAGGGCAGTTACGGGGGCGATGCAAGCAACAATAGAAGAGAGGATGACAAGAGTGAAAGTAGACGCAAGCAGCGGAAGGTTTGGCAGGATAGGACAACAGTCGAATGGCTCGTCAGGAAGAATGGGGACATAGGTAGAGTGGTGTTGGAAATATATAGTGGATGTACGGGCATATGGAATGTTGATAGAAAAGAACAACGAACAAGTTGCAGCAGCAGCTGGCTCTGATACTAGATGAAGTGAACACTTCTTGATACACAGATATCTATATAAATATATATATTATAATATATATATATATATATATATATATAATATATATAATAGAAATATAGATGAAAATATATATATATAGGCAAGAGTGGTGATAGAAAAAGAACGAACGTTGGGCAGATGGAATGATAATAGAAAAGAACAACGAAAAAATACAACAACAGATGACATATTGATAATAGAGAAATAAACACTTATTAAACAGAGATATATATATATATATATAATATATATATATATATTATATGATTAATTGACTAAAGATGATTGTTTACAGTGGGGGTTCCTGGCTTATATATCGCCATGGGCACCCTTTGGGGAAAGGGCATGATCTTATGATCATGCCCTTTTGTCTAATTAACCTAAAATTAAATACTAACTAATTTTTCACATAACACAATCAATCAAAATATATATTTATTTTTCATCATTCTCCCATAATATAAGGCATTTGCAAAAAAAATTAAAAAATATTCATTTTATTGAATTTTTGTTTTACAAGGATCAGAAAACCCATTAAACATACTTGAAAAATGGACATTACGCATAGATGTTTCTTGTTACCAGAATCCGGGACAATTCATGATTACTTATGTGTTATACAATATTGTGACGAACAAAGTCCTCTAAAGGAAAAAAAATTACCTCGAAGGACAACAAACAATGAAACATGTTATATTGCAATGATAAAAGGCTTAGGAACAACTAGGGTGTATGGACCCAATGGAACTGTAGTTTTCATAATTATGAAGTTGTGTGCAACCAAATGAAAGGCATGTACAAAGTCAGAAATGACAAGTTAAAACAATTGCATGGAGAAGCAAAAAATATTTCTATTCAATTTCAATCATTTAGCATAAGTCATTGTGCAAATGTTTATAGGATGTCCAGTGATCTATTGTATGTGGCAATGCCAATTCAAGATTTGTGTGTGAAAGATGAAATGGTGTCAAGAATCTCTCCTTCAAAATTTATTTATGGAAATTATAAGATATCTTTGATATGTGTGTGTTTTTTAGTTATAAATGTGGTGCTTTTAATGACCATGTGTTTTTTTCAATACTATACTAAGTGTGCCCCCACTATGTAATCACAACTTGGTGAACCTCACATGTTTTAGAAAAAAATGCATTTAATTCTCAAAATGTGCACTTCATCATTTGATTTTTTTGTATTGAGTATATTTTAAATGAATAATTTACACCAAATAATTTTGAAGAAATCCTTGTATACTTACATTTATTTGTCTTATTAATTTTCTGAATTCTTGATCTTTTTAAATAGTAATTTTAAAGATTTTTAAATGCATGAGGTAACTTTGGATTTTTAAAAAAGGATTAAGATATATGTGTGTGTGTGTGTGTGTTTGTGTGTGTGTGATTGTGGATCAAGGGCCTGGATCATCACATGAGTAGTCACCACCTGATTCTTCAAGGCGTAAACGGGATAGACCATCAATTGAGTCTCGTGCATCAACTAGAGGATGACTTTCTATGCATGCCGACAATATTGGTCATCGATTGAGGAGAGTGTCACATGAATCAAGGGAAGGTCATCGTTTCTTACATCATCATCATCATGGTATACATATGTTTATGTGCAATTTCTTAAATGATATTTGCATAATCATATGTACATACATATTCAATTGATTTTTTTCAATTTAGCTTTATTAATTTATAATAAATTCCATCTTTTTCATGAGAATCACTCAATAGGTCAAAGAGAGCATCATATCAATCAGTGGAGGGGCATCATTCACACCATCGTGGTAGTATAATAATATATATATAATATATATATATATATATAATATAGATATATAGATATATATAATATATATATTATATACATTACATACATACATACATACATATAATATGTATGTATGTATGTATGTATATAGATATATATATAATATATAAGGCAGAATCATATGTATGTACATATATTTAATAGATTTTTGTCAATTTAACTTAATTAATTTATTATCATTTCTATTTTTTTAGAAGCATCTCTTACTATGTCATCATGTGAGGGTGGCTAACATTATCCCAGTGCTAAATAAGCTCAATCAACTTATGCACTTGGGCATGATGATGCTCAACCATCTCCAGGTGGTCATGAATCTCAATCAGATCATGATCCTCATCATTTTGGTAAATTATATATTTAACTTTTTTATGCTAAAAAAAAATGTACATGTAAATGAATTGTATGTACATATACATGTACATGGCTATCTTGCATATGTATAAATGCATTGACATGTTTTAATATTTATGTAATTATATTGAAGCAGGGGGGGGTGAAACTATTGATCGAAGTCAACGTAGGTGAAGCAGGGAGATTCAAGAAGAAGACCATACACCAACTACCACCTATTCTTCTAATATTACTAATGAGCTTCCATAGGTCACAAATATTCAACAATCTACATTACAAAGGTGCATAGCTCATTATTCAAAATTGAAGAAAGAACTTGTGAGTTTGGAGCTCCCTATGGAGAGTCTGCAAAGCTTAGAATTAGTTGTGCATTCTCTAAGTTCATTGCTTGATATTTACACGAACCTTGGGCCAAAAATTGATGGCTTTAAAGATATTATGAGGTATAGAAAGGAAACAATTATGGATCCTGATAAATGATCCAAGGTAAGAAGAAGTGTTGAAATAGAACATGGCAAATATGATGGGGATGAGATTTTGGGGTGAACCAAAATCCCATTTCCCCAATAAATCGCTCTTGAGGCCTGTGGGTTATCGGCCCATGAAGCCTATCAGAAACCCTTCTCACAGTCTCACTTTCCTTATGGGCCAATGAATCATTAATCTTTTTAAGAAGTTGTGGCAGATTCTTGGGAAGCTCCAGACCCTCCTTCGCACAAACAGGCAAACCAGGTAGCCATGCATTATGACACTCTCATCATTGTTTGGTCCACACATATGTGTGCATCAACTTTTGGACCTTCATCATCCTCTTCTGGTTCTAATTCAGACATGTTATCATCTAGCTTGAGTCTCTCCCCCTTGCCATCCTCATCGAAGGGAGGCTGAAATTCCTCTGTAGCATCTTTCTTTAGTGTATATTTATTCACAGCGGCTGGCTCCTCAACAACATAGAATTCTTTCTTCCTTTCTTGTAGTGTTGACAGTGTTGCCAAGTATTTGATACTCATCATGATAATTATACTCTTCTCTGTCTTTGTCATTTCTTCAACATACTTCACACATTCAGATTTCTACCAATTAAATCTTGAATAGCCTCCCTCGATACTGAATGCAACTTCGGACACTGCAACTTCAGATAGTTTTTCGTCCTAAGATCAAACATAGTACATATGACCTTGCTCAGATATCCATGGCTAAGAATCTACATAACTCAGAAACATAAATAATGCAATTGTTAAATAAAGTAACAAAGGGGCGGCATGAGGCAAAAAGTTCAGAAGAGTAACTCCCTATGCCTATTCCAATAACTCTATTTCCTGACACACATAGGTGCCCTCCGTTTCTTGATGTCCGATCAAATTCTTAATATCTTGTTATGCATACATTCGGTTTTAACTGATTTTTAAACTAAAATGTGTTCATTAACTGAATTCAGTTCATGGTTGGCCTGGTTGTCCATGTGGTTGTCCACGTGTCTTCTTTCTCTAATTTTTTTCCAGTAAGGTGTTCGGATGCTCTTGCATCAAAATATATGTTTAATTTCAAATAAGGGCCAAAAGAAAAGATGATCAAGGTAAAGCATTTCAAGCAACTTGAAATAGCCCACCATTTGTATGATAGGTTCCTTGCAGCATATGGAAAGCTACCATGGAATGACGTGATTCCACATTATTTTACAAAATTAATTTATGGAGATTTCTTTTTGGTTATGAAACCTAATTATACTAACCTTCGATCTGAATTTTATGGTACTGGGAAAGGTCAAACATATGAACATAAGGGTGCATTAATGGATACTGAATTTTCTCTTCCTCTGCCACCTTTGGTACATCAACCTCCACGTCTGGTAACTTTTTTGGTTGGAGATGGATGCCACTTCTCAGATTGGCTGAGAAGCAAGGGATGCCATTATAGACAACATACAAACTAGATTGACTAGAATTGATCTCAGTCTAAATAGACAAAGAGCACAAGATGATGCACGTGCTAATTTTGTATATAAATCAGATGAGGAGATAGATCATATGAATATTGAAGAGGTTAAATAATATTTGAAGGCTTGTCATGATGGTTGGTGAGACCTGATTGGTCATGAGGAAGAGGTCTTGGGATCAGTATGTGTTAATGTTTAGGGTGGATATTTTAATGTAATGTAATGCATGTGTTAATGTTGATTCACATACATTTTGTAAAAAAATTCAGATATAATGTAACATAAATGTATCATATGTTCACCATTTAAAGTTAAGTCATTTGTTGAATGAAAATTTAGATAGTATCATGGTCCCGAGTTCAAGTTCAAATTAAGACATGTTGAGAGATGTCAGTTTTTTTAAGAGTTCATGTTGATACTATTAATTTACATTTATTATATCGGTATTTTGAAGACATATTTGTAAAGCAAATAATTATATATATAATTAAATGTTAACATATTTTGATTCCATCTTCAGTTTTTGATGCAACACCACTCTCTTCCTCCCTATTAGCATATGTGTCAAAATATTTGCTTGCAACAAGTATTGAATATTTCACTTTTGTTTTGTTATACATTGAAGCAAGTTTCATTAAAAAATGAGATCTCTATCTTACATTTTTAAAAATTTCGAATTTTAGGTTTGTGGAGACATTTTCCCTTCTCCAAGGACATTAGTAGTAGAGTTAGGTATGGGGATAGGATCGTCTAGACAATCTTAAAAAGATGTAACATTTTTTTTAATATTGTGAGTTTATGCATTTTCATATGTAGTTTTAATTTTTTAATATATACATGTAAATGTATTGTATAGGGAATCCATGAGGGTGCAATACAGGGGGAACACCAAGAAGTATTGCATGGAATTTGAAACTTGAGTTGGTTGCAGTGATTGGATCATCTAGAAAATTTGAAAAAGTTGTTACTTGATTTTTTTAATATTGCAAGTTTATGCATTTTCATGTGAAATTTTAATTTCTTAATATATACATGCACATGTATTATACAGGGTTTCCATGAGGGCGTAATGCAAGGAAAACACCATGACGGCACAATGGAGGGGGAACGCCACACACTATCTCATGGAATTTGAAACCTTTTATAATTTTGATTTGATGATTATTGCCATTTAATTTTAAAACATTAAAATTTAATTTTAAAGTACACGATCTTATGTATATATGCATATTACACATGTTGTTTAGGGAACCAATGATTCTAATGAGAGCACGATGATGTTGATGGATCATATATTTTAGAGAGATTCTCTTTGATGCAAATTTTTATTTGAAATTTTTTTATTATATTTACTTTTATATTGATATAAATTTAGGACATATTTTAAATAGAACTCTTTATTATTAATTGATATTTAATATGCTAATTTTCGACTTTATGTACATTTTTCATGATGACTATTATAATGTTAGTAGAAGATAATATGGAATTGGCTTTAAATTCTTATGTTTTGTGAAGTTGTTTAATGAATAGTAAAACTACAAATTACAAAACATGGTACATTTTGCATTCATGAATCTTATCATGGTGCAGATGTATAAAACAATCAAAACTTAAAATTGCATTATAAAATATGATATACATTTTGCATTCATGAATAGATCATCATCTTGTATAGAAGAGCTACTACGGATCTTGGTTGATACTTAACTTTTCATATACATTTGTTCATGAAAATATACTATAAAATTGCATTATAAAACATGGTACATTTCGCATGATGCATGGTTTGATGCTTAGAGTTTTACATTTAAGTTCATGAATATGAATAAATGAAAGTAAATTTCCATTTAGTTGGTATATTTTGCATGATGATTCTGATAATGTTAGTAGATGATTCTTAGGTTTTGTTCAAAGTTTTTTTTTCAAGTTGTTTAATGAATAGTAAAATTGGAAATTACAAAACATGGTACATTTTGCAATTGAATGAATCTAATAATGGTGTAGATGTCTAAAACAATAATATAGCTCTAGATAATTTTTCATTCATGAATAGATCAGAGTCTTGTATAGAAGAGCCATTATGGATGTGGGTTGATAGTTAACTTTTAATATAATGTTGCTACCGAACTTTTGATACCCTTTGTAATAGTTACAGTTTCCCTATGCCATATTTTCAAGTGAAGTATGTTTCAAAATAAATTATAAGTAGAATGCATGCCATTTTGGATTTCATTATTTCCCACCAAAGCTCTCATGGATCAACCTTTGCTTGGTTGTTCTAGTTAACTTCCAACTTTTTGTTTGATATAAAGTTTCAAGTTATAGTTTCTCAGTTTAGTCGACAATAAGCATTATTTAAAACATGTTACATTTTTCACGATGCCTAGTTTTATGCTTAAAGGTTTTAAATTTAAGTTCATGAATATGGAGCAATGTTTGTAAATTTTCAAAATTATAAAAATTGAAAATTACAAAACATGGTACATTTTGCATTCATGAATATCATAATGGTGTAGATGTCTAAAAGAATCATATAACTTAAAATTTCATTATAAAACATCTAGTATATGTATACCTTTTGCATTCATGAATATATCATCATCTTGTATAGAAGGGTTATCGATACTTAAAATTTAATATAAAGTTACTCAACAAAACATACTATAGTAAATTTGCATTTAGTTGGTACTTTTTATGGTTGACATCTGTAGAGTTTTATAACCCATCTTTTGAAAAACTTTGTAATGGTTACAATTTCCCCATACCTACTTTTCAAGTGATGTATGCTTCAAGTTAAATGAAAAGTAGAGTGCATGCCATTTTGGATTTCATTATTACCCACCAAAATTCTCATAGATCAACTTTTTCTTGGTTGTTCTAGTTAACTTCCAACTCTTTGTTTGTTGTATGTAAGGTTTCAAGTTATAGTTTGTGAGTTTATTCAACACTAAACATTATTTAAAACATGTTACATTTTTCATGATGCATGGTTTGATACTCAAAGATTTTACATATAAGTTCATGAATATGAAGCAATGTTTGTAAATTTGCATTTAGCTGGTACCTTTTGCATGATGATTCTTATAATGTTAGTAGAACATAATAAGGATTTGGGTTGATACTTAGGTTTTTTGAAGTTGTTTTGTCAAATTGTTTAATGAGTAGTAAAATTGCAAATTACAAAACATGGTACATTTTGCATTCATGAACCTTATAATGGTGTAGATGTCTAAAACATTCATATAACTTAAAATTACACATTATACAACATGGTACATGTATACTTTTTCTATTCATAAATATTTAATCATCTTGTATAGAAGAGTTGCTATGGATGTGTGTTGATACTTAACTTTAAATATACAGTTTTTCAATACAAATGTACTATAAATTGTATTATAAAACATAGATTTTAAATTACTTTAATTGTGTTGAAGTCTATTTTCAGACACTAAATTTTATTTTTCATGAAATTTGAGAAAGCTTAGAGATTGAGAATTAAAAATTGCAATGTTGAATCAACTGAAGTTGCATTAATCTCAAAAGTTTCATTAAAGTAAATGGAAATTTCAAATATTAAATACTATTTGGAGCATGCATTGTTAGTTTTAATAGGTTTTGTATGCATCACATATATATCAAACACAGGAGTTCTCGTTCCCCTACTCTGCATAGCCATGACTCTGCTTCCCCTGCCTCCTCTGTCGAAAATCCCCACTAGCATAGTTTCGCAAGTCAGTGTCCAAATACTAGAAGTGTCAGAGGCAGAGATGGCCTCCACAGCTCAAGACGTGAAGCTGCAGTAGTTCACACTACAAACTTTACCCTACCTTCACATCCTACTCTTCACACCATGCAAGTTTGGTTTCACGGCTCTTTGAACCATGGGGTTATTGTAGTTACTTTCTCAATTTCCATTATAGAAGAGACTGGGGAGCATGTTCCCCTGGATTTTTCTACAGAGGAGGCAAACAAAGCTGGACTAAGTAGCAAAAATAGGGGCAACAATGATGAGCAGGAAGCTGATGAAGGTTGGAATAGAAGGCATGACAAAGCCATTGTTGGTAGTTAGCATATTGAGATGGGCATTCACAATGACACGCAGGCCTCGGAAAGATGTCTGGATGACATGTCAGGCCCACATGTTGAGGCCTGCAGCATGGAGGAAGGCTAGGTGCTGGGACGTGGTGAGTCAGACAACCCAGATGACTAGGTGTGTTCAATTATGGGGGAGCCCACTCCGGAAGACTAAGCGCCGTGTGTCGTGTCTCCCAGGTGGCATTTATTTCTTGTTCTTGGTTTAGTTTTGTCCAGTCTAATGTGTCCTCTAGATAAATTGTTGGTCAGTTGGTCTAGTGAGGATAAACTGTTGGTCTTGGTAATGATCTGTTTAAACTTTCCACCCCTGTGTGGGTTAATTTTTGGATGTATTTTGGACATATCTTTGGACTGGTTTCCCCTCTGTTGGGGCAGTCACAGACAACTATCATGGATGCATGTTGATTGAGGCTAGGTTCCTTTGTGGTCAAGAATCACTATAATTACTTTTTTTTATCATATTAATAGATTAACCTTATATATATATATATATATATATATATATATATATATATATATATTATATATATATATATATATATATATATATATATGTATATCAAACACAATAAAATGATTTTTTTAATAATGCATTTTTATGGTAATGAGATTTTAATAAAGTAAATAATGTTACTAAGATATAAATAAAAATATCTGATAGAATAATGACATAAAAAGGAAAAATACAATAGAAACATGATAGGTGTATAATCAACAACAAACAAGAAAATTGTGATATGCTACATCCTTATATATAGTGGCATTTGGGATCTTTGAATTTCTTTTTAAATTAACAACAAATTAAGCCAGCATATTAATGAAAACAATTTTGTAATACTTAGTACTATCTAGAATGGACAACTTAAGATTGCACAAAAAGAAAGGCTAACAAACTACTTGAACTCTTTCTCAAAGATGAATACAAATAAAAGATATTGTTGGGAAATTCAATTAGATAAACTATAATGGAATTCCATCCCCAATGATCTATTTATGGTCAGCTTTTCACATTCTTCATTTTTTAACTTTCGATTTTTTTCTTGATGGAACTTATATCAAATTTATGCATGCTTCACACACCAAATGACTATATTGACAACTTATGGCTTTAGGTTGATAGTCTTGAAATTAAACATGACACTCGATTTTATTAGTTTCTTGGAAAAAATATTTTTTCAATATAATAGACCCTCTTTCATATACACAAACCTTATCATCATAGTCCTTGAATAACTTTGTCTTTTGTTTAGTGCACCACATCAAATAATACTTCATATTTTCTATGTTGTTAATAGGTGAAATTACAACAAAAACATCTCTTGCACAATAAAAAAATGTGTAAATTTATATAATAATTAACAAGAAATTAGTTATCAACACTTACTTGATTTTATTATCTATTTAGATCTATATTTTAACTATTATATAGATACTTATACACAATGATTATATATATATATATAGCAATTGAAATGTTACATTTTCTAACAAGATCAGAAACTCGATCACCTTTATTGCCTCTCCTCTCATTCCATGTTTGCGAAGCTTGTAAGCAACATTTTCCCCTTTGTATTAAGTTCTATATGTTTCCAATCTTTCACATACATATTATTTTCACAAACATCATTCAATTGAGTGTCCTTTATGCAAATAGGACAAAAACAAGGTACTTTTCTTCTACTCTTTATTTTAATAATTTTATTCAAAAGCTTCAAGCATATTTTTAATGAAATAGGATATATATAACTTAGTATAAGGAGATGTTATCACATTATTCTTAAGCAACATTATACTAAAAAATAAATAAATAAACATCTATACAACATTGCTATTTTTACTACATGCAAACAATAATAATAATAAATATTTACTTTTCATTAGTAGTCATAGAAAGAAAATAGCTCCATAATGCATACTCATAAACTACTAATAAAATTATAAAAAATGTTATTTTTCTAATAAATTAAAATAAACAATAAAATTAAGACTCAGATTAAATTAACAATCACATATAGTACCATAAAGGAAAAAATTCTTGTGTACAAGTGTTCACATAGCATTATAGGACAATAAAGGAAGAAGGAAAAACACTTTCTTATTTACCTAAGTTCAATTGACCAATAAAAATAAATAATTATAAATAATGATAAATAATATACATAATAAAATTTTAAAAATAATCTATTAGAATCATTTAAAATCAAGATTTAAAAAAAATTACATTTATTAAAATGAATTTTTCAATTTTAAATATTAATTAATTAATACATATATATGAAGTTAAATGACAAAAGATTGTAGATTAATAAATTTTAATCCCGTGGATATTTAATAAATCTCAATTTAAAATACATTAATATTATATATATGTATATAAGGAGTAGTTTTAAACATGTAAATTTAAGACGAAAATGATATTATATTATTACACGTTTGTTTTGATTTTTTCTATGGAAAAAAATTGTATATTTGTTATTTATTATAATTTTTCTATGAGGGCTATGACATTCTAACAATTAAGAATTTAGAACTTTTTAATATAAAGATAAGAAAGGTCTAACAATTTTAAGCTTTTTCACAATATGTTGTTGACATTTATCTTAATGACATTAACAATTTTTTTTTGTAATCACTAAATGTATTACACCGAGTAATGCTTCTTTTAATCATCTATTTGTATCAACAACTCCTAGCTCCTCAAAAGAATCATGTAATTGGTAAATTTTTTATTGTCAACGATTTAGGTCCAAGCTAAGCAATGTACCTATCCCCAAGACCTAATAAGTAACCATTGTATAATCACCAAATATTTGTAAGAACTTCATTTGCCTAGACATTGCAAAGTTAAGAATAAGCTAAAACCCAATTAATTATGCTTTATTATTAGTTCTAAGCCCCAATGTCATGTCATGGTAAGAAGGAAAGCATGATGGTTGTTGAGGTAGAGTTTAGCTCAAGCATACAACAGAGATATGACTTTTGGCTCATAATTTTGTTTTTTTTCTTTATACCTTGTTTGTGTTGAGTTCCTTCATTTTTTTTACCTCATCTATGTTCATTTAATATAAAGACCATTGTAATCATTAGCCAAAACAACAAGCCATGACTCAGAATTTTGTTCTTATTCTTTATACTTTATGTGTTGAGTTTCTTCAGTTTTGTTACCTCTTCCAAGTTCACTAAATATAAAGATGGTTGTAATTATTAACCAAAACAAGAAAACAACATTAAAGCAAATTAAAAACACATTAACTATATATTTGTTTTCTTTTTTTTGTAACTATGGTGAATAAGTGATTCATTGAAGTAATTTAGATGAGGCCAAAGATCAAATCTAGCATATACTACTATAACATGTCCAAAAATATATCCAAAAACCGCTAAGCCTAATATAGTAAGATATTAGACTCTAAGAGGATGGGCTAGCCTACTTTAAGCTTTATCCCAATGGACCAAAAATGTCCCTTATAAAATTTAAAACAAAGTAAAGAGAATAATATCCCATTGTACCAATTACTAAAATATAGTAAGATATTAAACTCTAAGAGGATGGACTAGCCTACTTTAAGCTTTATCGCAATGGACCAAAAATGTCTCTTATAAAATTTAAAACAAAGTAAAGAAAATAATATCCCATTGTACCAATTAGAGAAAATTAGACATCAATCCAACATGATTTAATAATCCTAAAACAGTGTTGCAATAACAGATACCATCTTAGTGATGAGAAAGGTAATGATCCTTAATCCACTCATCTATGTCCGTCCAAAAATGCAATCAGAACATAACAAACTCGGTTAACAAATCCAAATTTTCAACCATTAGATAACCCATACCATCTTCATGATGAGAAAGGTAATGATCCTTAATCCACTGATATATGTACGTCCAAAAATGCAATCCGAACATAACAAACTCGGTTAACAAATCCAAATTTTCCATGTGCTCCATAACAACCGTTAGATGGACAATAAAAAATGTATCACAAAAGAAGACCTTAAAACGTCAACGAAACACCACGTGATCGTTCCATATGATTAGATCAAATCCCCTGAATTTAGTACTCTGAGAATCATAGAAATACAAGGAACAAACTACGTATGAAACCATAAGTAAAACAGTCCTAAAACTGCCCCGCTTTGAACATAACCCTCCCTACATAAAATCAACCTTATCTCGTGCAAATAAAACCGCAAGAATATAACCCATACCTGCCTTCTCCACAGCTAAGGTGTTACGAAACCAACCACCTCCAAAAACGAGGTGTAACAGAACCTGCAAGAAGTTAGAAGCCCTGCAACGAATTCCTCAAAAGTGGAAACAAAACTGTCACTAAAATGATAAGAAATTTGTAAATGCTCACTTAACTAGTAGCCCTAGCTAAACTCAACTTAATTGTTGATATGGAGAAACGCAATTTAATAAACTGAACTTAGTTGTTGATCCAGAGAAAACTCAATTTAATTGTAGATTTAGAAAATATTTTAGAGAAATTCAATTTAATTGTAAGTTTAGAAAATATTTTAGAATTCTGTGGAAACTAATTATATGAGAAGGAATTTGTAAATGCCAACAGCTCACTTAACTAGTAGCGCTAGCTAAACTCAACTTAATTGTTGATATAGAGAAACTCAATTTAATAAACTGAACTTAGCTGTTGATCCAGAGAAAACTCAATTTAATTGTAGATTTAGAGACTATTTTAGAGAAATTCAATTTAATTGTAAATTTAAAGAATATTTTAGAATTCTATGGAAACTAATTATGTAAATTGGTCTGTCTTTAAAATTCTAAAATATTCCTACAATCTTGAAACAATAGAGTTGCCCATTTCTGAACAAAAGCTTGAAATAATAGCAAATATGGGATAGAGAAGTGAACCAACCACCACAGTAACCAAAAAATAACTAATATCCATGCCCTAGCTTGCCATGAATTTCTGGTCATACTAGCCATGGTCTAGCTTGCCAGGACTTTTTTCAGCTACATGGAGAGATCTCCAAACATAGCTTTATTTGTCAATCTCTAGTTAACTTCGGTCGCCATTGATAAAACCTCATCTTTGGGTGCAGCATTGAACCATCAAACTGCGGTTTGGTTCAAAGAGTCAATGCTGCTCTCAATGATGAGCATTTATCTCAATGATGAGCATTTATCAACCTTGCTCGCACTGCTGCAGACGAAGAGAAGCAACCCGCAGATACTGGTGTGGATCTGTGCGTAAGGGGTGATATTTATAAGTGTCTAATTCATGGTTTCAGCGAGCACGGAGAAGAGTAGCTTAGAGTTAGAATATTGGTGGGGTAGAAACCTAGTGGACCATGATTAATATTTCAATGAGAGAAAGTTATTAGAAGCTAAGCAAGAGGAAAGAAAGAAGCTACGCACCTGTAATATTGCACCGTCAACTGGCCCAACTTATCTATCACGAAATAACCGAATATGAATATGAGACAAAAGGCACCTGTAAAATTGCACCGTCAACTGGCCCAACTTATCTATCACGAAATAAGCGTACAGTTTCAAGAATGATAGTTTTGGTCGTTTGTTTTATATATAAAGGTTGAGTTGGTAAAGGATAGAGAAGGTATGCCTTAATTTAACTCTTTATGTGTGTCTGGGGCTACTTTATGTGAAGCTTGAGTTGCTAAAGGGTAGAGAATATATGGTTTTTTAAATTTGAAGAACATATGGCTTTTTAAATTTCAAGAGTTTGAATAGCTTTATGTGTTTTGTGTTTGTTACTTTATGTAGGTTTTGGGATACACTATTAATGTGATTTAAGTAGCTATGATTGAGGGTTAAAATTATTCATAAATTGATTTTAGTATAATTAAATTTTTATAAAACATTTAATTAGTGATTTTTACACAAAATAATACCGTAATAAAAATTAATCGCCATTTACTTTTACCCCATAAATTAAATACATACATATAAGACATTCTCATCAGTAATTTTTACACCAAAAAATACCTTAATAGCGAACCCGTCACCCTTTGTTCTATGCCCAATAAATTAAATACATAGATCTTACCGCAATTCTTAAACTCACAAATTAATCTTCTACATTATTTTAATATTACTCTAACAATAAATTGAATTATTAATTTATTATTACATAAAGATTTTCACTACATGCGTTAGTAAGAAGATGATTTTGAAAGCAGTTAAACCTCTTCCGAGGTTGAGCCAAAAGCTTGTGGCTCATAGAAAAAGTTGGATAAGAGCCAAATAATTGAGCGGCTGGCCCAAACTACGTAACCTCTGCGTGTTTCGTAGCATTTCATGGGTGACTATCCAAGGTTCCGATATATAATTCGAGTGTAATGTGACTAGAACACCAATAAATATTAACTAAATCATTAAGTTATGTAGAGAGTGTGTAAATATATAACTAAGTTATGTAGAGAGTGTGTAAATATATAACTCATGATGAGGATGATTAACATCCACCGAGACCAAACATTGGTCTATCGGACCTAAAGAAACAAATTATTTATTTTGATTTAAGATTTTATTCTTATGCTCAAAAAGCTTGGAGAGAAGCCTCCCAAGCTCACTATAATTTTGACATTGTAAAAGGCTAGGAAGGTCAATATTGTAACAAAGATTGTGAAACTCAGATTTAATGTGGTTGTACCCGGGGCACTCTAAGAGAAAGTGGTTTTCATCCTCTATGTTCCTATTCTCACATATATGGTAGATCCTTTCCATCCATGGCGTTTTAGGAATTGTCCAACGACCAGTTTCAGTATGGAGCTTATGAGAATTCGTTCTAATCTTTTGCTATATTAATTTTCTTCTTTGAGCTAGTTAAAATAGAGAGATACTTTTGATCTTCTAGGGTGGGGTTGATGACCTTCTTAATAATAAACTTAATTTTCTTTTAGCCGCTAAATCTTTCTCACACCACATTTTTTCTTTCAACTTGAAGTAACAATATCTTTAATGTTATTTAGTGTTTGCAATGCATCCATTCTCGTTGATCTCCCAATAGTTAACCAGGACCTTGTGTCTTTATGCCACCCCCGATTGAGCCTTAGGTGGTTTTGGATGGAATTTAAAGCTAGCTTAGGAAGTCTATGATCGTCTATGTTATTGAGTTTGTGCTTGTACAACAAAAACCTAATCATAGCTACGCTCTCAATAGCGGAAATACCTGCTTCTATAACGAGAATAGGATAGGGTGTATTACTTTTAATTTTCAGGTTATAAGTTATAAAACGCTTCTGGATTTGCTCAATCTTTCTACATGATTCTCTGGAGATGCTGCAACCCCAAACCTCACAACCATATAAGGTAACAGGAGTGACTAAAGTTTCAAAGAGGAACTTCTTTTTATCCCACATTACGAGGTTTGCGGTTTTACAATTATTTTCAAGACCAAAATAAGCATTCCACCCCCCATTAATCCTTTTCTCAATGCTATGGTTCTAGTTGAGCTTCTGATGAATATCAATTCCTAGGTACTTGTAAGAATACAATTCCTCCAAGTTATTATTGTCATACATAAAATTAGCGTAAGTGCCCTTCTTAGATTTGATAATCATAACTTTTGCTTTGTCAATGTTAACCATCATATCCATGGTAGAACAGAAATTCTTAAGAAGCCTAAGTTGTTTATCAAGATCAGACAGGCACCTTGCCAAAAGAACAATATCATCATCATAGAGAAGAAGGATGATGACTATCCCAGCTAAGATCGTGCCATCACATCCTGCTTCCTTTAAATAGCCTTTGAGCTTATTCATGTAAATGCCAAATAGGGTAGGGGAGAGGGGGCAACCTTGTTTAACTCCGATATTACACTTAGTCGAATTAAATTTTTTAAATTTAGTCAATTAATAATAATGAGTAGATATTAAAATAATTAATGTATATGATAAGAAATATCAAATATTAATATTAATCACAAAATAAGTGTGAGTGAGTATCTCTTACATTTTCTTTTAATTAGTAGTTGTCTTGATTTTGTGCAATAATTAATCAATATGATTGATCAAGTGGTTTCATCATTCTTATTCAAGTTTTTCAATTACACCAACCCAAATTATAGAATCACTCCAAAGTCAATTACTAAACACTAATCAATATGTTGTCTTATAACTTTAATATTAAATTGTAATTGAAGTGTATGTCTATGCAACTAATGAGAAATTCTTCCAAGATCCACAACTTTCAAACTAACTCAACAGCCATCAATGTTGAGTTATACTTCCATCCATGTTAAGTTATACCTCTACCAGATCCTTGAAGATACAATTGCATCACACCACTAAATCAATTCGTTGTTTGTAATGACTAAATTACTAACCATTTTATGAACACACTTCCATCTACTAAGCATAAGTTGTACCCATCAAATATTGAGGAAAACAACCTAGATATTGAATACATCCAAGTCAATTTTACAACATAACCTCTTTCATCTAACTTTAAATATTCATTATCATTTATTTTACAAGAAAATTGTAGAAAACAAGTTATGGTTTTTGGGGCATGTGGTATTAATAAGGCATGATATTGGCCAATGGTATTGTAACAAAAGCTATTTTTATGTTAGGAATGTCACTAATAAAGTGAAGGTGGATCTCATGGTTAAGAATCTTGTTATATATTTGTCTAAATGTATATATTTTGTATTCATACATTTATTATTTTTATAATAATTGATAATAACAATAAATTTCAAATAATGCTACAATTGAGTTAATTTTCTAATTTTAGTAATTATGGCAATGTGAGTGTATCATGAAGTAAGTGTTTTGATGTTTATCATGGATTGAGTCCTTGGGGAAGTTTAGGATCCATATAAGTATCACAACCATATAAATTAAATGGTTGATAAATGATGGTATGCATCAAAGAACATAGCATATGATATATCTCTCACCCTTTCTCTAAAGAGATAATGTTTGTTTGTACATAGGATTTTGATTGAAATCCATTCTCACCATGGTAGATGTACATTAGCATAGATCCATTTTAAATATAGATTTAACATGCGCTGAAAAGGATCTAATTTTTCTATGTACAAATTGTTTTATGAACTACCATTACTTAAATATTTTGTATAATTATTATTTTTTTTATTTTTAAATTTTTAAAAATTTATATTTAAATAGACATGTGCAAAATTTAGACTTTAGTTTCTGACATAATTATACATCACACTAAATTGTAAAATAAATCTCTCCCCTTAATAAAACAACACAAACATGACTTAACCAATTCACAACACAAACTTGACTTAACCAATTCATAACCCTAAACATAGAATCTAAAAAAAATTAAAAACCAATTCATAACCCTAAACCTACAATCTAAAAAAAAATAAAAACAAAAAAGACTAAGAGAATTCTTATTGGTCAACTCCGATGATATGAAAGGGCCTCGGAGCACCATTGACTAGCCCTGAATCGATTTAGCTATAACACAACCATAATTCATTTTGTTACGATTGTGATGAAGCCATAAAGTCATATAACCATATAGGGCTATTATCATATTTTTCTTATATTATTTATATAAATTTATTTGTAAACGTAATAAGCTTATTTGGTTATTGATTTTTTTAAAAGTTTAATATTTTCTAAATTAAGCATTAATAAAAAATTTAAACATAATTTATTATTAAATTATTTCCCCACACAAAAAGAAAGCTCAATAAGGTCAATCTGTTATCTTAGATTGCTGGAGTAAGAATGAAGAGTTTCAGAAATAGGATTTATCACATATTCGTGTGAGCGTGGTTTTAATCCGAGTTTTGATCTGTGAGTATATTGTAATTGATTTCACTAAGGTTTACCATTAAAATTTGTGTTGGATCATGTAGTTAGGGTTGAATAAGAAGGCTCACACCCTAGAATCGATTCATGGGATGTGCGGAGGAAAACATATCACCTAAAAATTAGGTATCGTACATTTTTTTTAACTTAATCACTTATATATATTAGTTATAAATAAAGAAATTCATTGACCACATAGTGTGATTAGCCAATAACAAGGTTTATTCATCATCATCACAAATCTATCTATAGGGAACACAAATCTAGTGAGTGTGAAGAATGATGATCAGATTTTGTTATGTTAATGATTTTTAATTGATTATTTATATTTTTTTATGTGCTTAATATTTTTTAAATGACAAAGAATGATATCAAAAAGTGGCCTAGAGATTGCTCTTCTCAATATTCTGAATGATTAAATAGATTACATTATAAACATCAATAATAAATAACTGAAGTAAAACTCGACTCCTATGGAATAGAACTCTAGTAAAACTAAACTGCTTATGACACCTAGCAGATAATAAATCAATTAAGATGACACCTAATCAACAACTAACTCACATTGACATTAATATCTCAACATCCTCTCCTCATCTCAACTGTTACATGTAGTGACACATACAATGCCTAGTTGTTCTCTTTTAAATTCAAATACATTCTTGCTCAATGGCTTTGTAAAAATATCTACTAGTTGATCTTTGGAACCACAAAAATCAATCACTATGTCCCCATCATTGACAAGCTCACAGATAAAATGAAAACGATTGTCAATGTGCTTTCTCTTTTTGTGGAAAACGTGATTTTTTGATAAAGCAATTGTTGGTGTTACCATAGTAGATTGGAGTTGACTCCTTCTAAATATTTGAAATATCTTTCAATAATCTTCTCAACCACACAACTTGATCAGCTGTTGAATTTGTTGCTACATATTTTGCCTATGCAGAAGATATTGAAACGATTGATTGTTTCTTGGATGCCCATGAAATTAGCTTGCTTCCAAGATGAAAAGCATACCCTAAGGTGCTTTTGCGATCTTCTAAACTCATTGCATAATCGCTATCTGTATAAACTGAAAGTGAATAATTTTCAGAATGTGTATAGAACAAACCATAATCTATGGTCCCTGCAATATACCTTAAGATCCTTTTTGCAACCTTCCAATGAGAAATCTTAGGTGACTACATAAACCTGGAGACAAAACTTGCTGCAAACATAATATCAACTCTAGTTGAAGTGAGATATAACAAGCTACCAACTAGAATTTTATACAACGTGGAATCAATTGGTGGTGTTACATCCTCTTTGCTCAGTTTCATGCCTTGAGAAATTGGTGTATCTACAGGTTTGCAATTGGTCATTCTAAACTTTTTGATGATATCAATGGCATATTTTTCTAATCGACAGAAATTCCATTAGTAAATTAGTGAATTTCAATGCCTAAGAAGTATTTCATGACTCATAGATCTGTCATATCAAACTCTTTTTGCATTTCTTCTTTGAAATCTTCTAACATCATATTTCCTCTATAAATAATATCATCTACATAAAGGCATACAATCAGAATTTTACCTTCATGCATTTTGTTATACAAAGTTGGCTTATGATTGCTTCTAAAAGAACCATCTTTTATGAGATAGGTGTCAATGCAACTGTACCAAGCTCTTAGAGCTTGTTTCAAACCATACAAGGCTTTTTTCAATTTGTATACCTTATGTTGCTATCTTGGAACTTCAAAACTAGGAGGTTGCTCTACATAAACTTCTTCCTGCAATATACAATTTAGGAAAGCAAATTTTACATCAAGTTGATAGACTTTCCACTTGTGTTGAATTGTTGTGGACAAAATGATTCTGACAATGTCTAACCTTGCTACGAGAGTAAAGGTTTCACCATTGTAGACACCAAACTATTGAGAGAATCCTTTGGCAACCAACCTCGCCTTATGTTTCTCAATCTCTCCTTTTTCATTTAGCTTGGTCTTATATACCCATTTTGCACCAATTCTAGTTTTGTCTCTTGGGAGATGAACTAATTCCCAAGTCAAATTCTTCTCTATGGAAGTGATTTCTTGGTTCATTGCTTCTACCCAATGCTTTTCTTTAACTTCTTCTTTGAAATTAGTTGGTTGAGATGAAATAAATGTAAACATATTATGCTGGTCAAAC
This sequence comes from Pinus taeda, assembly GCA_000404065.3. Lineage (NCBI taxonomy): Eukaryota > Viridiplantae > Streptophyta > Pinopsida > Pinales > Pinaceae > Pinus > Pinus taeda. The sequence goes on from APFE030385617.1 coordinate 45,733, forward strand.
TCATGCTCCTACTCATATATTTCTCTAATGCTTCTTGTTTTTTTATTGTCTTCTAAAGAAGTTGAATCACTGGTGGATTCATTGTTTGAAGATGTACCATTTTCAGAATTGTATGACTCTTCTTCAACCTGCAATGTTGGTGGATGTGGTGGATAAAAGTACTAAATTGGAACTTCGTCAACTTAATCAGACCAAGATTTATTTTCAATATTTTTTACATCTCTGCTTAAAACAAACTTCTTTGTAACTGTATTATAAAGTTTGTAGGCCTTTGAATTCTCATTATAACCTACAGAAATACATCTTTCACTCCTACCATCATGCCTCTTTCATAGCTTCTCAAGAACACGTGAAAAAGATACCGATGCAAAAAGTCTAAAGTGAGATACAATTACCTTTTTACCATCCCATGCTTCTTGAGGTACTCTATCTTGGAGAGTGGTTGTCGGAGATATGTTGAGAACATACAGTACTGTTGAAACTTCTTTAACCCAATAGTTGTTTGACAACTTCTTCTCATGAAGCATACATCTGGCCATGTTCATGATTGACTGATTATTCGTTTATGCTTCTCCATTTTGTTGCGGAGTATACCTTTTTGTGTTCTACATTATGATTCCTTGTTGTTGACAAAATGCTTTGAAGTGATTGGAGTTGTACTCTCCTCCTCTGTCGAATCTAAGTACTTTCAAAGGCTTTCCACTCTGCTTTTCTACTTTTACCTTGAATCCTTTGAACCTTGAGAATGTATCTGATTTGTTTTTGAGAAAATACACCCATGTCTTCCTGCTATAATCATCAATGAATGTTAGAAAAGAAAGACTACCACCAATAGACTGTGTCTACATTGGGCCACATATATCTGTTGGTGTGGAGCATGATTATCATCCTAATTTAAAGGTCTTTGTTTCAGCCGGATGTATACCCCAGGAATATTGTACACCCCTCCATGCAAGGGGGTACGGGGGGGGACTTGTCCCCCCCCCTGCGAGGGTTCGGGGGGGGGGCATCCCCCCCCGTCTGGGGGGCCCATGGACCAGCGTTCCCCCGGCAGGGGTTTCAGGGGCAACACCTCCAAAGCTAAAAACAGATGTAAACTTTCCTTGTAAAAGTATAGTAATTTCTAGTCAATTTGGGTCATTCATTAGGCAGATGATATGACGGTAGAATATATGTTTAGTTTAGGGTTTTTTGCCCTAGAAGGAAACCCTCTCTTCATATGAGGGTGTTTTTTTGAGGCTATGGAATATATGTGTATTCTCAGAGAGAGAAATAAATAGGTGAGACTGTGAGAGAAAATAGAGGATATTATAGCAGATATACTGTAAGTTGTGTCTCCTCATTTTGCTGGATAATAGAAAGGAAGGACTAACTGTTCGGGGTGGACGTAGCCCAAACTGGGTGAACCAAGTATATCTGTGTCTCTCTCGTTTTATGTGTTTGTATTTCTCCACATATTATATGTCTTGCATTTCTCTGTCATGTATAATATTTTTCTAACAATATCTATATTGACAAGCTCTAAAGGCTCTCTTTCTCTAGAGGAAGATGTGGGGAAGTTGTCTCTTTTATGCTTGGACAAAAGACAAATTTCACCATTACAATCTTTTTCATTCATAGTAGGGAGTCCAATGACGATTGATTGTTTCTGAAGATGACTTAGACTCTTGAATGTTATGTGACCACATCTAGAATTCCATAGCTGAAACTCATCTATTCTTGACACATTGTGTACAAAAGACTGTGAAATATTTCAACTTCTAAGAGTCAAAGGAAACATCTTATTCTTGGTTTTTTCAACCTTAGCTATCAGTATTCTATTCAGAGGTTTTTAATAGATATAATATGTGTTCCCTTGAAATATTACATCATAACTATGTTCCATCAGTTGTCCTACACTAATGAGGTTATGCTTCAGATTTGGAACATAATAAACATCAGGAATGTATTTTTGTTGATTATGTTTAGTAAGAATAGGAACAATACCTTTTCCTTCATCTTTAATGCAAGAATGATCTCCAAGAGTAATTTTTGATGTCATGGAAGCATCAAGATAAGAAAGCATATTTTTGTTAGCTGTTGAATGATTGTTGTAGCCACTGTCCAACAACTAAGATCTTTGTTGTGAGTGTCTTCATAAAGATTGCATGAAAGAAACATTGTTTCAAAGGATTCTCCTTCATGGTTTGAGAGATGGACTTTGTCTCTCTGCCGATCTGATTGTTTTTTTTGCATTCATGTTCATAATTCCCAAATTTCTTGTAGTAATAACACTCGACATTATATTTTCTCCAAGATCTGCTTCTTTGAGTTTTGTTTTTTGGAAGTCTCGAATGCTCTCCTGCATGATGATGTTCTAATCTGCGTCTGCTTCAGCCTCTGCCTCACTTGTTTCCGCCTCTATATCCTTTGTCTCTACCTCTGCCAAAACAAAGTTGTGCCATGAAAGCTTGTTCCATGGAATCTTCTATCAAGTTGAGTCTTGTTTCATGTGCTAGAAGTGATCCAGTCAACTGTTATGCTTAGAAAGTTGTAAGATATTTGGACTCCATAATGTTTGTTAGAATCATGTCATATTTCTTGGGCAGACTTCGAAGGGCGTTCTGAATGATTTTCTCATCTGAAATGGTTTCACCGATGAGCTTGATCTGATTGACTATTCCCACGACTCTAGTAATGAAATGATCCATAATTTCTGTGTGAGTCATCTTTAGGGTTTCGAACTGTGATCTCAATGTCTATAATTTCACTATCTTCACTGTATCATTACCTTAAGACAAAGCTTTCAAGATTTCCCAAGCTTCATGTCTTGTGGATGCGCCAGTTATCTTGTCAAAAATAGAGTCATCGACTAAGTTTTGAATCCAACATGTGGCTCTGTTTTCTTTCTTTTTGAGTTTAGTCGCTGCATTCCTTTGATTGTTAGTCATGGTTGCCCATGCTTCTTGAGTCGTCTCGACATATGCAGTCTAAAGTGTATCCCAACACTCTTGGGCTTGCAAAATGTCTTCATTCTCAAAAACCAAAAGTCATAATTTTTGCCAAACAAAGTCAAGCCCTGTGGCAAAGCACTAGACAAAGTCATTTCCTTGAATGCTAAATGTGCAATTTGTCTTTTAAATCTCCTTTAAAAATCTTTTTCTTTCCAAATTTTTTATTTTAAAAAACAATTACATTTACTTTCCAAATTTTTATAAGAAAATAAACTTAAAAAGAATTATAAACTCAACACTCCTTTTTCTTTCCAACTTTTTTATAAAACAAACTTGTTTTAAAAACTATAACAAACCCTCCTTTGAACACTCTTTTTAATACTCCTTTTAAAGCATTACAAACCTTTATACCTTAAATTTTTTTTATAAAACATAACCTTTCGACTTCGAATACTATAAAAAGAAGTAATACCAATAAAGACTTGACTCTGACTTTTCGAAAAAAATATTGATGGTGTGCCTTTGCTTTTTGGCGGCTGTGTTGTTGTTATAATTATAAAAGGAAGTAATACCAATAAAGATTTGACTCTTTGATTTTTTCAAAAAAATGTTGATGGTGTGCTTTTTTTGGCGGCTTGTGTTGTTGTAGAGGTATAACGCACTGGCCAATACCATTAACCTGCGTCAATTGAAAATCGATGCAAGAAAACTCAATTAACACACTTTCTCCTCTAAATGTTAACCCTTAGTGGTGTCACTAACGTCCTGGTTTGTTTAATGGAAAGTATTAATCTCTTTAGAAAAAAAAAATAGTTGTGTTTAATTTTGGGAGAATAATGCTATTCTTTTTAATGATTTCACAACAACTTTTTAACGCCTTCGTAGTAATATTCCTTCTTGTAGTAACGTCTCACAGCTGCACATATGAAATGTAGCTCTTAATAAGTCTTATGCAACCTCACTCTAACTTTGCTGCTCTCTCAAAGAGTCTAATGCAGTGTTAGGTCCAATACCAAGACAAGGAATGAAACCAAAAAGTGGAGCACAGATTGTTCTTCTCAATATTTTGAATGATTAAATAGATTACATTGTAAACCTCAATAATAACTAATTGAAGTAAAATTAGGCACCTATGGAGTAGAACTCAAGTAAAACTAAATTGCGTATGACATCTTGCACGCAAGAAATCAATTAAGATGACACATAACCAACAACTAACTGACAGTGAGATTAATATCTCAACACTAAACGAGTTGTTTTGTATAGTTATTTAATTATTTTATTTATAAAATATTTATTTTGACTCACATGAGAAAAATTTTAACTTTAATAATGGAAAGAAACACATCCTTACACATCATATTTGGCTGTAGAATGCACCTCTAGGGAGAAACAAGATTCTTAACAATGGAAATTCACTCATTGTTGCATGGAGATTCTTAATGAGTAAATAGACTTTGCTACACTACCATAGGCCAATATCATGGCTTACAAATATCACATGCCCAAAAAATCATAACTTGTATTCACAAGACTTTTTTTTAATTAATCAATTTAATTAAATGGGAATAAAGAACCTAATTACTTTGGAAATAAATTTCAACATTTGATTTGTGTATACTATTAAAAATATTCTAAAATATTCCATGAAAATTAAGTCTCTAGCATCCACTTAATAATTATTGATAATAAATTAAAATTATGAAAACTCTACTCTAAAACACATGGGATAATTTACAAAGTCATAAAAATTAACTAAATTATAAAGAGGGTAATTAAAAAAACCATGAAAATGAACTAAATTATACATTTCTTTTATATTATTATTGTACAATAAGTTAAACATATATACATTTAAAAAAGCATATAACAAGATTTTAAATCATAGAGATTCATCTCTACTTTATTATGAATATTCTTAATTTGTAAACATGGTTTGTTACAATACTACGGACCATTACCATAACTTATCAATATACATATTCAAAATACCATAACTTATTTGATATGACACTTATTCATATTTTTTTTTTTGTAATTAATCAATTTAATTAAAAAGGAACAATGCATATCTACTTTAAAGAAAAATCTCAACTTTCAATTTATGAATACTACTATAAATATTATAAAATATTCATAAAAGTTAAATCCCTATTATTTAACTAATAGTTCTGGATAATTAAATTAAAATTCTATAAAACTTATTCCAAAATAAACACATTTATTAACTTGTTAAGATTTTCTTTTTTATTAAATTGGGCAAAAATCTCATGTAGGTGACAACAATAGGATTTGTTGCTATATTAGCTCCATTTTGTTGAGGAGGAGTTATTGCATCCTATATTTGTTGTGAGAGAATTTATGATTCAGTTTTATACTCCTAGATATAAAAATATAAGCCCGTACAGGATATTGATTAGTAGAGAGTGTGTGAGGAAATAAATGTTGTAAATCTCCTGTTGAATAATAAGATTGCCGATGCTTCTGTTTTGGTGGATGTAGCCCAGATTGGTTGGGTGAACCACGTTAAATCCTTGTGTTGTTTTTTATGATTTTATGTGTTGTGTATGCCTTTTAAATTTCCGCTGCGCATTGTTTGTTGCAACAATTGGTATCAGAGCTTGTTGAGGAGCTGGTGCGTGTGACAGAGCTACGGAAGGTGGAGCTTGGCTATTGGCGCGGTTTCTTCAGGAACACTCGCACCAATTTTGACAGAGGAAGGGGTTGGCGCGATTTATTTTGGAATAGGCGCGCCAATTGGCACGGTTCCGAGTGTAATACTGCGCCAATGCGCCAGGGTCTCAATTGGTGTGGAAACGATAGGTATACTCGTGCCAATTTTATCACTTACACCAATTTTTCTTCTAGCGCAGATCTTCTGCTATCAAGGAAGTGCCAAGTCCCTTTTGGCGCGCCAAGCATTTGTCGCTTTGGTAGAACTGCAATTTTTTTTTTTAATTGTAATCTGAAATTTGTACAGCAGAGGGATTTTATGATAAGGTAAAGGCAGTATAGTATAAGGCAAAGGCATTTTTTAAAAATTAACTTTATTTATTAGTTGGAATTGGAGATTGTTTGTTTGTTACAACATGACAAAAACTCAAAGTGCTCGTTTTGAGATCGAGAAGTTCAATGGCAAAAACAACTTCGATATCTGGAAAGTGAAGATGTATGATCTACTTGTGCAACAAGGTGTGATGAAGGCATTGTTGGGAAAAGCTAAACAGCCTTACAACATGACAGATGTTGGGTGGAGTGAATTGGATGAAAGAGCATTGAGCAGTATTCGACTGTGTTTGGCGGATGATGTTTTGTTTAACATCGTATCAGAGAAAACTACTGCTAGTTTGTGGACAAAGCTTAAGAAGCTGTACATGACAAAATCCTTAACCAATAGGATTCTTCTGAAGTGACAGTTGTACAGTTTCCGAATGAAGGAAGGTACATCTATTACTGATCATTTGAATACCTTTAATACTCTCGTGGTACAATTAGAAAGTATAGAAGTAAAATTTGAATCAGAAAATAAAGCTATAACTTTATTATGCTAGTTTCCTGAGTCATCAGATCATTTTGTTACTTCCATAAGTTTTAGTTCATCAGAAACCCTTGAATTTGATGAAGTTGTTGGAGCTTTGTTGTCCGAAGAGACAAGGAAAAGGTCAAATGCAGAAACCTCTACATCAAAAGCAATGATGGTCAGAGGTTGTTCTAAAGAAAGACACTTCAGTAGGCACAACGACTCGCATTCAAAACCAAAAGGGAAGAAGAGTAAGGTAAAGTGTTGGTTTTGTGGCAAATCGGGACATTTGAAGAAGGACTGTTGGAAGAGGCAGCAAACATCTAAAGAAGACTCTTCAACAGAGAAGAAAGAAGCAAACACCACAGATACAGGTTCGGCATCCAGTTCAGGTATGAGTGATGAAGTGTTATCAGTTAATTTGTCTAATCATGATCAACATTGGCTGTTAGATTCTGGTGCATCAAATCACATGTGCATTCATAGAGAATGGTTTAAGACTTATAAGTCAATCAATGATGGAGTCGTTTACATGGAAATGATGTCACATGTAATATTGTGGGAATTGGAAGCATCCAGCTACAAATGTTTGATGGGACAACTAAAATTCTAACTGATGTAATACATGTACCTGAATTAAGAAAAACTCTCATTTCACTAGGAGCACTAGACACTAATGGATATAAAATTGTTATTCAAGGTGGAGTAATGAAAATTTATAAAGGAATTTTACTAGTAATGAAAGCAAAAAAGGTTGGAAATATTTTTCAGTTAGAAGGAAGAACAGAGTTAGATCATGTTCTTGCTGTGTCAGAAAATGACAGTAGTTCTATTCGTTTATGGCATCAAAGGTTGGGCCATATGAGCGAAAGAGGTTTAAAGATTTTATTTGATCGTAAGTTACTTCCTAATTTAAAGTCTGTTAAGTTAGATTTCTGCAAACATTGTCTGTTTGGGAAACAAAGCAAGCAGAAGTTTAAAACTGGAAAACATACTAGTAAGGGAATCCTTGATTATATCCATTCTGATGTTCGGGGTCCATCCCCTACAACCTCATATGGAGGACAGTCATATTTTGTATCTTTTATTGATGATTTCTCTAGAAAAGTGTGGATCTACATGTTAGAAAGGAAGTTTGATGTATTTATAGTTTTCAAACAGTTTAGAGCATTAGTAAAAGACATTACTGGAAGAACCATAAAATGTTTAAGAACTGACAATGGTGGTGAGTTTACTTCAAAGGAATTTGACAATTATTGCAAGGACGCTGGGATCGAAAGACATAAAACCACTGTATATACTCCTCAACAAAATGGAGTTGTTGAACGCATGAACAGGACTCTTTTAGAGAGAGCAAGAAGTATGCTTAGTAACGCCAATTTGCAGAAGGAATTGTGGACAAAAGCGGTGGCTACAACTTGTTATGTGATAAATCGATCACCATCAACGGCAATAGGATGCAAAATTCCTCAAGAGGCATGGAAAGGTCATTCTTGTGATTATTCTAAACTAAGAGTTTTTTGGTTGTGATGCATATGCTCTAGTTCCAAAACATCAGCTTTCTAAATTAGATCCTAAATCAAAAAAATATATCATTGTTGGATATGGTGATGGGACTAAGGGATACAGATTGTGGGATCCTACTACTCACAAAAGCATCACCAACAAAGATGTTAAATTTAATGAATCCTCTCTTGCAGATTTATATGTAGATAATAAATTGAAACAGGATAATGTATTTGAGTTTCAACACATTCAGTTTGAAACCAGTTCTAATGATAGTCAAGATGAACATGGTTCAGATGCAAGTCATAAACAAGTTTCAGATACAAATAATAATCAACAAATTGTGGAAGTACCAGAAACATCTTTAAGGAGGTCTACAAGAATGAAACGTCCTCCTAGAAGGTATGATGATTATGTTACTTCAGTTGCTTTTACCACTAACGATGATGAACCTTTGTGCTATCAGGGAGTTGTAGAAGGTTCTAAAAGTGAAAAGTGGAAAGCAGCTATGAAGGATGAAATGATGGCATTAGACAAGAATGGCACATGGGATCTGGTAGAACTTCTGAAAGATAGAAAAATTGTGGGATGTAAATGGGCTTTCAAATTGAAAAGGGGTGTTAATGATACAGAGGACAGGTACAAAGCGAGACTGCTCGCAAAAGGTTTTTCTCAGAAAGTAGGCATTGACTTTCATGAGATATTTTCACCAGTTGTAAAAATAGTTTCAATTCGATTGTATTAGCATTAGTCGCTTTACTTGATTTAGAATTACAGCAACTAGATCTTAAAACTGCATTTTTACATGGAAATTTAGATGAGGAAATTTACATGGAACAACCGGAAGGGTTTGTTCAAAATCACAACAAGAAATTTGTCTGCAGGCTCAAGAAATCATTGTATGGTCTGAAGCAGTCGCCTCGACAATGGTACAAGAAATTTGATTCTTCCATGACGATTCAAAATTATATAAGAAGTGAATATGATCATTGTGTTTACTTTAAGCAATTAAGTAATGGCATGTTCATTATTTTAATGTTGTATGTTGAGGATATGCTTTTAGCAAGCAAAAACATAATGGAGATAAACAGGTTAAAGGCTCAGATGGCAACGACATTTGATATGAAAGATCTACGAGCAGCAAGACAGATTTTGGGCATGGAAATTTTTAGAGACTAGAGAAATGGTAAGATGTGGCTATCACAACAGAAGTGTATTGAGAAAATACTCTTGAGGTTTGGTATGAACAATGTGAAGCCAGTGTCAGTCCCTTTAGCTTCTCATTTTAAGTTTTCTTCGAGTTTATGTCCTAATACAAATGAAGAAAAGGAATATATGTCTCGAATTCCATATGCCAATGTAGTAGGTTGTTTGATGTATGCGATGGTTTGTACTAGACCAGATATTTCACATGCAGTTGGGGTTGTGAGCAGGTATATGGCAAATCCAGGTAAAAAAAACTGGTCAGCAGTGAAATGGGTGCTTCAGTATTTGAGAGGCACAAGTGATTATTGTATCACTTATAACATGAGTAGTGAATTTGTTTGCGGATATGTTGATTCCAATTTTGCAGGTGATTTGGATAAGAGAAGGTCAACATCAGGGTATGTCTTTACTCTTGCAGGTGGAGCTATTAGTTGGATGTCAAAGTTACAGAACGTTGTTGCTTTATCCACTACTAAAGCAGAATACATAGCTGCTTCTCATGCTTGCAAAGAAGTGATTTGGTTGAAAGGTTTGTTTGGTGAGTTTGGTAGGTTACTGGACAACATCATGTTATTTTATGATAGTCAAAGTGCAATTCATTTGGCTAAGAATCCGGCCTATCATAGTAAATCAAAGCATATACCAATCAAGTACCATTTTGTACGACATGTTATCACTGAAAGGGTAGTCTCTCTTGAAAAAGTGCATACAAAGGACAACTGTGCAAAGATGTTTAGGAAACCAGTTTTGTTAGAAAAGCTACGTTGGTGTTTGGCTTCTCTTGGCTTGTAGAAAAGATAAAAATAATAAAGAAACATGGTATCAGGCTAATTGTTGTCAAGGTGGAGATTGTTGAGATTTTCTATTTTATTAAATTGGGAAAAAATCTCATGTAGTTGACAACAATAGGATTTGTTGCTATATTAGCTCCATTTTGTTGAGGAGTTATTGCATCCTATATTGGTTGTGAGAGAATTTATGCTTCAGTTTTATACTCCTAGCTATAAAAATACAAGCCCGTACAGGATATTGATTAGTAGAGAGTGTGTGAGGAAATAAATGTTGTAAATCTCCTATTGAATAATAAGATTGCCGATGCCTCTGTTTTGGTGGATGTAGCCCAAATTGGTTGAGTGAACCACCTTAAATCCTTGTGTTATTTTTTATGATTTTATCAGATGTGTATACCTTTTAAATTTCCGGTGTGCATTGTTTGCTCCAACATAACTTAATAAAAAACTATAATTACAACTATGATTACAAAATGCATTCAATAACATCGTTATAATCACACCATAATATCCTACTTGTGTGAATCCATCATCATAGCTCAAACTGCATCACGATCCAGCATTTATAGAACCTTCTCCGACATCCCATAAATACATGGAACGCACCAGCCTGAATGATGAATATGTCGAGTAAAGGTGTTCAAGTGCCACCCAAAGACTGATATTCTTTGGACGCGAAAGAACCATTATTCTTAAATTTAACTAACTAACAATATCTTAAATAATACAAACCAATCAAGTAAAAACTACAATAATCAATACACGAAATAAAAAAATATTAAACATACGACGAGTCTCAAATAAAATCTTAAAATTTGTAACTTTTAGGAGTGGTTTTTCCAGTAATACAACAAAATGTTATTTGTTAGATTTTATCTTTCTTTAAAAAAATAGATCTTAAATTTAACTATAGATATTAAGAGCATTTCCTAAGCCAGCAACACACTCTTATCTTCGTAACTTTACCTGAATATTATATCGTGTTGACTGACCCGCATGAGATGTTAATTAATGATCAGCAACGAAATAGATGATGATAAATTCTTAGAACGAAATGTTAACTAATATTTCTCAGCAATAAATGTCAATATCTAAAGGTGAGACTCATGGTTTTTGGAAGATTAAAATGAAAAAAATGTTTCTTCCACAAGTCTTTGTGGGATTTGGTGAAAAATGGTCACATAAATTAGCAAATACTCAAAATCTTGTTGGTTGGACCCAAGTCGAAAGAGATAAGTTTCGATAAAGTCGAAAAAAAATCAAAAATAAATTCTTCCATTTAACCATTAGTGTCATATTTTATTTTTTATTTCTTCCAAGACTTCTTGGAACGAAAAAAAATAGAGGCATGGGATGTACTATAACAACCATATCAAGGGAAAGTTAAAGGAAAATGTTTGAAATTGTAATCTTAGAAGAGAATTTGAAACTCTTTTGTGTGAATTTCTTTTTTCACTAGAGTTGTAAGAAAGGTGAATCAAATTAGATTTTATAAAGAATATTTGAAAGCTAAAAGAATTGTTGAAAATATTTTAAGATGTCAAAATTCGATGTTCTAAAACACATAAATATTTAACTAAGTATTATGTGAATGACACATGTGATCTCTTCAATCTGGTGAACAAAGGATGAATAGATTTGTTGAAAAATAGTTTATGCAATCTTTTGAAGAGAAAACCAATAGGAAGTTGAGAATCTATCTCATGAGGAATTTATGAGCACTCATGGAAGATGAAGATGGAATCATAGGTTGAGGAAGAATAGGTAGAAGAAGAACTTTTCTTGCAGTTAACAAAGGAACACATTTTGATAGTAATGATGGAAGTAATAGATCTAGAAAACCCAAGTTCAATTTTGATAGTAATGATGGAAGTAATAGATCTAGAAAACCCAAGTTCAATGGTTTTTACTGTAAAGATTTAGCCATTATGAATTTATTTTTAGAAAAAATAAACAAGCTAACTATTTTGAAGAAAAAGAAAATGTGGGAAATTTATTTTTAGCTTGAGATTCACCTAATAAAGTTTCCTTGAGATTCACTTAATAAAGTTTCCAAAGAGATATAGCTTTTGGATAGTAATTTTAGCAATCACGTGATTAGAAACCAAGATAACTTTGTCAAGATAAATGAATCTACAAAATCTAAAATTCTCTTAAAAAATTACAAACTATCTAAAGTTAAAAGTAAAAGAAAAATTGCAATAAAGAAAAAAAAGTTATAACTAAAATTAATATGCTTCAAAATAGAACATTTGCTTCCATTATTTCCTCTTAAGCAAACAGAGCACTAAAATAATAACTCTTCGTTGTGGCACACGTATGGGCATCTAAATATAAGAGGGTTAAAATTATTATATAATAATAAAATGGTTAAAGGATGAGGGTTAAAATTATTATATAATAAGAAAATGGTTAAAGGATTTCCTCTTATTGAATCTTTTGACCAAGTAATTGAAGTATGTATTCAGGGTAAGAAACATAAAGAATCATTTAATTGAAGTATGTATTCAGGGTAAGAAACATAAAGAATCATTTCCAGTATGAAAATATGGAAAGAAAAAAAACACATTAGAGGAGAAAAAAACCATTAGAGCTCATATATGTAGATAAGTGTGATGTTATTAAAGATTTTTTATTCAACAAAATATAATAACTATATTTCTTAAAAAAAAAATTGTGCATTTGTTATCTATGAAGAATTTAATTTGTCGAGAAGCAAAGTGGTCATGTGTTAGAGATATCATGCACAAATTGATGGGGAGAATTCACTTCTAATGTTTAATTAATATTGCAGAAGGAATAGCATCCAAAGGCAATTGATAGCTAGTTAAGAGTTACAATTTTACATGTAAAGAGTTAAAAGAATAGAATTTTTTTTTTGAGATGGATAGGAGCATGTTAAAAGTTAGCTAGTTAAAAGTTAGAATTTTGCATATAAAGACTTAAAAGAATATATATTTTTTTTGAGATGGATAGGTGCATGTAAGAAGTTAAAAGTCCTTGAAACAACTTTGGGGATAGAGTTGTAATTGCATCTATTTATATTCCTAATATATTTCTAACAACAAGTGGGAAAAATGCGACATCATATCAGATATGGAGTGGATGAAAATCTAGTATTATATTGGAAACTAAGGCTATGTTATTTATTCACACCTTTGGAGCTTTTAGAGTGATCCAGGTGGATCTTGGTGGCCACCCTCTTATTCCACTTGGACCCCTACCACAGCCTCTTTCAGTTCTTCAGTTTCCTTAATTGTAGCACAATTTACTATTTTTGGTAGTTTTTCGAGTCATGAACTTCCAGAGTCGTTTTGAGGCCCTAAGCGACATTTTTTGGGAAAAATGGGAACAAATTAGACTTTGATTGATGTTTTCATTCAAAAATTCTATTCCTTAGATATATCTTTCTAACGAGGCATTGTGCATGTCAAGTGGAGATGTTGGGTCCCTATAATACTAGTGATTACCCCATTACTATGGTAGTTGTACCCCTTATTAATATTGTTGTGCCCCTATTGCCCCCATATTGTTATTACTATGCCCATAGATCCCTCTTGTTATTTTTGTGGCTGTTGTATTATTATTGTTAGGTCGGCTGGGTAATATTGTGACTCCTTAGACTCCTATTATAGAAAGGAGGTTTTGTCATTTGTATCATCCAAAAATTGTTCATTTAAGTAATGTAAAGGAGGTTTCCCCTCGAAGAGTCTGAATTTAAGGCGTTGATCTATCTTTTCTATCCTTTTTTTGAGCTAGTTCATAACATTTGGTATTAGGCCAAGTTCTAGGGTTTCGCTGCTCCAAATAGGTCATCGTGGAATTTTCCCTATAAACTTTTTTTTCTGTGACATTTTAGAAGTAAAAAAAAAACCCATTTGCGAAGACATCACGCTGGAGCTCGTGTCTGAATTTCAGAGCTTTTCGCTCTATATTTGCAGAGATATGATCTGAGGAAGTTGGTCTTTTTGCAGACTCCTAAATTGCATTCCAAACAGGTGACCTGGGGAAAATCGTCATAACTTTCTCTTTGAGAATCAGATTGAAATTTCGCAAAAAGGTACAGAAAGAGGACGGACTGTAGCTTCTTCTAGATATTTTTCAGAGCCAGAGGTCCAAATAGTGACACGTGGCATTTCAAACAAGTTCGCTCTTCTGAAAAGTTCTATAATCAGGTCATTGTGGGAGATTTGGCATAACTCTTCATTGGAGAATCCAATTGGGGTCAGACTGGTGGCATTGGAAAGAGGACACAGAGGGATACTACAGGTCACAATTTCAGAACTGGATGTTCAGAAAGTACAGAGATACATCAGATGCAATATCGAGATCCTAGAAAGAAAAAAAAGCTCTGTAGATTTTTTTAAATTTTTACTTACGATTGGTTTGAAAATTTATTTTGAAGGAATTCAAAGGGCTAATAGAGCATTATTATCGGTAACTGATGCCCAGAAGAAAGAAAATGCAAACACCTAGTAAGGAACCTGAAAGCTCTAGCATGACTCATGAAGAAGAGGAAGAAATGCTACATGATATATCAAAATTACAAGACCAAGTGCAAAAAATGTCAGCCTCACAAAAGCTAATAGAAGCTAAGATAAATGGCATGGAATCTAAGATAAAGGGTGTGGAAGCTA
>APFE030385618.1:688-24575 GCA_000404065.3 Pinus taeda
CAAGTCAGTCATCATGGTGGTTGTGGACCGATTGTCAAAGTATGCTCATTTCTGCGCTCTTCCCCACCCATTTACACCAAATTTGGTTTCTCAAACTTTCATGGATCAGATCTTCAAATTGCATGGCATGCCCACTTCTATTGTGTCCGACCGCGACCCGATCTTCACCAGCAATTTTCGGCAGGAACTCTTCAGAATACATGGCACTCAACTAAAACTCAGTACTTCCTATCATCCGCAAACAGATGGTCAAACCGAAGCCGTCAAAAAATGTCTAGAAACCTACCTTAGGTGTTTTACTTCAGAAAAACAACACCTTTGGGTACAATGGCTACCTGCAGAATGGTGGTATAACACCAACTATCATGCCACCACCAAAATGACTCCCTATGAAGCAGTATATGGTCAACTCCCGTCTTCAGCTACTTTGTATCTCAAGGGATGCTCAAAAATCCAAGCAGTGGATCAACTCCTACAACACCGCGCAACTATGCTCCCCCATCTTCGAGAGAATCTTCATCAAGCTCAGAACTGCATGAAGCAACAGGTAGACCAGTATCGCTCAGAGCGCCAATTTCAAGAAGGGGATCAGGTCTTTTTACGGCTCCAACCATATAAGAAAACATCACTCAAAGACAAGGGGTGTCAGAAACTCTCTCCCAAATTCTACGGACCATATCAAGTACTTCAGCACATTGGAGAAATGGCCTACAAGTTGGCTTTGCCACCTACTGCAAAAATCCATCCAGTTTTTCATGTCTCATGCCTCAAGAAAGTGATTGGGAACAATTGCAGAATTCAGACTAGTCTACCGGAATTGGACGAAGAAGGATCCATCTGGCTTCAACCGGAACAGGTCCTTGACACATGAGTCAAGCAACTGCGTGGCCGCATGATTAAGGAAGTCCTAGTCAAATGGAAAGACACCTCTCCAGAAGATGCAACTTGGGAGCCAGCCACTATTCTGCAGCAATTTCTGCAGCTTCAGCCTTGAGGACAAGGCTAGTCTTAAGGGGGTGGGCATGTTAGGGTCCCACCCTAACCCCCTTATCCATGTAATGGGACCACGTCATTGTAAAGAGTCAATAAAGCCCATATTAATAATTGTAAGTGGTTAATCCGCAATTAATAACGGAACCACAGTTAGTTGCAAATGAGCCGTAGTATTAGATAGATGGTATTAGTAATACTGCGGTATTGGCCTGTGGTATTGCATGTATGAGTCATATATAAAGGATAGAAACTCCCTGTGAGGAGTATCATGTCTTATTTTGTAATCGAGCTCTGCTCTATTGGAGGTTGCCCCCTCGAAGAGGCAAGTGAACATTACTCTCTGAATAATAAAATCATTGCTATTCTGTGTTCTGGGTATCTTTTCTTCGCATATTCTGTGTTCTGGGTCTCTTTTCTTCGCATATTTTGTATTTGGGTATCATTTGCAGGTTAAGAGCTTAAAAGATTCAATAATCAGAAAAACACTTGGGAATTGGTAGAACTCCCTAGAGGAAAATAGGTCATAGGTTGCAAATGGTTATATAAATCAAAAATCAATGTAGATGGAACTATAAAACAATTGAAAGCTAGGTTGGTTGCAAAGGGGTATACACAAAAATAAGGGATAGATTATGAAGAAACCTTCACCCCTGTAGCTAAATTGAACACCATCAGAATGTTAATTGCCTTAGCTACCAAGAAACATTGGATGATGCACCAACTAGATGTAAAGTGACACAGAACCAAACCTGCATACCCAGAATCACACTGTCCTCCACTGAGAAAATGAATATCTGTAAAACTATCCAAATAAAACTTCTAGTTGCTGGCAATTTCAATATTTAACGTTTGAATGCGGAAGCTTTTCAAAATAATAAAACTCACAATCTTCATACCATTAACCTTCAACTCTGCATTGAGCACTACAACTCAACACTTTACATTTCATTGAAGTCAAACCAAATCATCATTCCAATGTTCCCATAAAAACCAAGGATCTATTTTCGTCCTTCTCTTCAATGCGCCCAATTCAACATGCATTCGCACCACATTACTCACTTTGTACTGATAGCGCTCAACCGGTTTCTGATGGATTCAATTCTCAACCGGATTCCGTTCACAATTCAACTTAGGACTCTTCTGTAGAGTCTAAATTCCCCACGATTTTCCTATACAAAAATCAGCCTTCAAAAACCAATCTTTCTCAACCTTCAGATTATAAATCGACATTCAGATACCAATTTAAACAACTATATGAATTTTGTCAAATAGACAGAGTCCTTTTTGCAAAGCTTATATCCATCAATCTCAAGCTGTGACACTTGCTTCTACCCTTCAAGGAAATGTAGATCTCATCGATCCTAAAGTTACCAACACATTTAAATCTCCAGATCTGATTCAATGACTAACCTTCCGCTAAATTAAAACATTCCAACTCTGACATACACTGCTATAATATCAACTACTCTTCTACGTGCTCCAAGCTCTATTCATCCACTGATATATCAATTCGGCGGTCCCGAATCTCAGTTATATATATCTATATATATATATATATATATATATATCTATTCAAAATGCTTCTGATGCGACTTTAATACACCCATCACGCTCCAATTACCATTCCTCCCAATGCTACTCCAAATCTGATCGATTCGATATAAAACACGCATCTATTGCACGCCACCTATTCAAACATGTTGGCACTGTAATCAAATCCGTTGCGATTCATTCACAATGGACAATCACCTAATTTAATGCCACGACTCTCGACAATTCAGTTGCTCCAATCCGATTTATTGGAGATGAACAATCAGATCTTTTGCAAGGTGTTTTCATTTTCAGCGCCAAACTTCCCATCCGATCCAAATCAGAATCAGAGATTTCCAGAATTTAACATCACTTAACTGTTCCTCGACTCCAATTCGCCGAGCCAATGCAAATTTCAAAACCAACATATGTATTAATTCCAGTCTGTTCAAGGTGCTGCGAAGTTAATTTAAACAAATTTTCTGTGTTGAAAGCCTTAAACTACTATCCGATTTACACTAACACTGAAGTTCTTTCAATAAACATAGGCCGCACACCATTTCAATTGACTATACAGGCAAACAATATTCAAATTCTCACGATTTTTCATTCAACTTGCACAAAATGTAATGGCGTCTCATAATACTCAAAAACTAAACAGAGCTTGGCTTTTGCTTCACTTGCACAGCGAAAACTAACCACCTTTTCGCACAAAACCAGTCCTCCATTAATTTATCAAATTTCACACCAAATCGGTATTTAAATTTCACGACGCATCATATAAAAAGACACACGATATTTATTTTATGCACAATACACAAAAGAATAGAGTCTCGCAATCGCCTCTATAACCTAAGAATGAACTCTGTATATAATTTAACGTACACAATCTCCTCTAAAATGAGCTTTCTCTCCACACCAAAACTCACACTCACTATCAAAAACTGAACTCTCACAAAGCAAAATCTCTTCGTTTATTACAACTTTCTCTCCTTAACTCTCTAACAAATCGATACATAATCTTCTAATTTTTAAAATTCTAACAAATAAACTCTCCTATTTATTGGCGCTCACACACCCCTGTTATAACAAATCTTATCAATAAGATAGACACACTTATTACAATAATAACTAATTATTTGTGAAATCGACCTCCTCAGTAAACTGGATTTTAACACACAGTAATGAAATTCACCCTGTGAAGCCACAACATGTGACCATTCCATCACATTGCTGGCTGGGTCTAGATGCTCCTGCATCAGACTCCCAAAGTTTAAATTACCCATGATCTCCTGATCATGTACTTCATGCCTGTGTCCTCCTGGATCCCATACTTGGTTTGATAGTCTGTCTTTGATTACTGTTGTTGTTGTTTGTTCCTCAAGTTTTCCGCCTTTGTGCTGCAATGCCTCATTATCTGCTGCTGTCCTTTTCACATATTTCACTGCTACTTTCCCACTCTAATTTGCAATTTTCCGCTCCCTTCACCTGTACTATTTCTTCCAGTCAATCTTCCCTTCTTCTTTTGTCCTGCATCTGTTTCACTGGAATGCTGTAGTGTGAGTTTCCACAACTCATCCAATTCATTGTCCATTTCACTTCCCATGTGCTGAATACTATTTTGCTGCAACTAATTGTGTTCTTGAATTATAACATCATAATCTCTGTGCCAATACTCTTCCATATACATTTCTGAAATGTACAAATGCCTTTTTCTAGGTTCTTCTTCTGGTTTCTCATTCGTGACTTCATCATTCCTTGCTTCAAATTCTAGCACACCTTCCATTAACCTGATCTGTTCTTCTTGGTTCATATTGACTTCACATTGCCCTTTTCCTGCATGTAAATCTTCATCAAAATTAATCAAATTAATAAACACAAATGCTTTACCTGGCTTCCTCATCAAAAGATTCGACTTATACAAATCTGCCATCTCATCTGAAGTTCTCTCAAAAGTTCTACACAATCTGCAATATCTGTCTTTAATCCTTCTTTACTCTGGCTTTCTTCAAGATCAATGATCTTCAATGATTCAGTGTATCCTTTGAATTCAAAAATTCTTTTGCCATTCTCCTCATTCTGCATATGACTATGAGTAGTCATTTCTTCAACAGTCTTCAATAACTGTTTGTCTTTCCTCAAGTCAATGTGACCTGCAAACACACAACAACCTTCACTTTTCAAAATACAATACCTTCCATTTTATTTTGATGCTTCAAGCACCAATCCTCTATCATATATATTTTGGCTTTCAGTGGATCCTTCTTGTTGTGACCCCATTTCTCTAAGTCTTTCCTTCTTCAACAAATTAATATAAATTTGTTCAAGTTCCATGAACTCATTCATTAGCTTGTTATTCCGACTCTGTTGCAATAGCTTCCACTTCACCCTTTTCTTCAGTTTCCATCTGTATCTTTGGTCTTCACTTATCTTTCTTTGTACTACCAGACCAATTTCAGGTTCTTCATTCTGCTGCCAGCTTCTATACTTCTGCAATTTGATGCCTTCCTCAAATTCAGTCTCATGTAGCTGATCATTCATTCCAAATTTTTGGTTACTTCCATATTCATCTTGCTGAATTAATACTTCTGTTTCCTTCATGCCTCTGAAGACATAACTTCCTTGTCACTCCCGATCTTTCATCTCACCTTCAAAAAATCGCTGCTCGATTTCTCTGATTTCAGCATCATATTTATTAATGCTGTCTTCGACACCTTTCCCTCCATCAGGTTCTGTAAGCTTTGTTTCTCCTTTAGGTTCCTTGAGTAGTCTCTCCAATAATTCTATCTCCTTGTGAAATTTCTCCAACAGATCATCACAATTTCCATTCCATTCTCAACTTCATTCTTTTCTTGGCAATCCTCCTGAGTTGACCTGTTTTCCACATAATCATATTGCAAACATCTTTCATCAATTCCATTAAACAAATTCATTGGTTTACCTTTTTGTAGTCCCACTATGGAATTGTTTTCAGACTGCTGGTCTATATCAACCTCATCTGACTGTTTCACACCAAACAGGATTTCATCTATGAACTCCTTCTGTCGCAAATGATCAACACCTTCTTCCTCTAAAAAGGATTCTTCATCATACTTTACCTCAAAAGCTTCATTCTTGGTTGTGACAATTTCAATCGACTGTCCATCATCCTCTGCATATCCTCCAAACATACACAAACTGTAAGAATCAAAATCACAAGGATTCATTGCCTCATCTGCTTCCTTTGTCAACATATCTTCGAATTGTTCTGAACTCTGCCAGTAGTCCATGAGATCTTCAGCTGACCTCTCATTATCCTCCTCCCCCAACATTTCACCTTGTTCTGGTCTGCAAATGGAAACTTCCAATTCTACCTCTGCTTTTCTGAGTTTCTTTGACTCCTCTTGAGCACTCAATATCTTCTCAATCTTTCTCAATTCTTCTACTATCTCTGACTTCTCTTGTTGATTTCTCCTTTCTCGTAGCGTTGGCCACTTTACTCTTTTCCTCATGGTACAACCACTTTTTTGCAACATCTTCATCAATATTCCAATCTGGAAATCTATCTCAGCTTTCTCTCGGTCAAACTCTTCTTGACTCATCCTCATGCCATTTGCTTTTGCATCTTCCCCTCTGCTGTGGCTTCTTTGTGAACTTCTACTATGATTGTCTGTAGTCATTTTCTGCTCTTCTCTTTCCATGAGCTCCTCGCACCTCTGCAACAAGCCTCTGCAACAGTAAATCCTCACTGCAATCTTACCTCACTAAGCTCTCCTCACTCAGTCTTTTGGTAAGCACGATCCCTATATGGAATCTTCTCCTGAGAAACACCTTTGCTCCCTCTAGGCTTCTGCAATCTCTCACTCTTTCTTTCGAGAACTCCTCAATTGTCCTCTCTGTCCAATCTCTTGTTGGAATCTACAGGTTCACTGCCACTTCTGCTTTTAAGAACGCATATGGTTCTTCTCTCACAACTTCTCTTGATTTATATGGCTGCAGTCTTCACTCTTTCTTATGCTGTCCCTGTAATCTGGTACTAAACTTCATTCAGGAAAACAAACCTATTCAATTTCCATAGAGCCAAGCTCTGCTACCAAAATTGACGCAGAACCAAACCTGCATACCCAAAATTGCACTGTCCTCCACTGAGAAAATGAATATCTGTAAAACTGTCCATATAAAACTTCTAGTTGCTCGCAATTTCAATATTTAACATTTGAATGCGGAAGCTTTTCAAAATAATAAAACTCACAATCTTCATACCATTAACCTTCAACTCTGCATTGAGCGCTACAGCTCAACACTTTACATTTCATTGAAGTCAAATCAAATCATCATTCCAATGTTCCCATAAAAACCAAGGATCTGTTTTCGTCCTTCTCTTCAATGCGCCCAATTCAACATGCATTCGCACCACAGTACTCACTTTGTACTGATAGCGCTCAACTAGTTTCTGATGGATTCAATTCTCAACCGGATTCCGTTCACAATTCAACTTAGGACTCTTCTGTAGAGTCTAAATTCCCCACGATTTTCCTATACAAAAATCAACCTTCAAAAACCAATCTTTCTCAACCTTCAGATTATAAATCGACATTCAGATACCGATTTAAACAACTATATGAATTTTGTCAAATAGACAGAGTCCTTTTTGCAAAGCTTATATCCAGCAATCTCAACGTGTGACACTTGCTTCTACCCTTCAAGGAAATGCAGATCTCATCGATCCTAAAGTTGCCAACACATTTAAATCTCTAGATCCGATTCGATGACTAACCTTCTGCTGAATTAAAACATTCCAACTCTGACATACACTGCTATAATATCAACTACTCTTCTACGCGCTCCAAGCTCTATTCATCCACTGATATATCAATTCGGCAGTCCCGAATCTCAATTATATAATAGTATATATATGTCTATATATATATGTATATATATGTCTATAGTATATATATATATGGTATTACTATAATATATAGATATAGATAGATATATATATTCAAAATGCCTCTGACGCGATTTTAATACACCCATCATGCTCCAATTACCATTCCTCCCATGGCTACTCCAAATCTTACCGATCCGATATAAAACACGCATCTATTGCACGCCACCTATTCAAACATGTTGACACTGTAATTAAATCCGATGCGATTCATTCACAATGGACAATCACCTAATTTAATGCCACGACTCTCGACAATTCAGTTGCTCCGATCCGATTTATCGGAGATGAACAATCGGATCTTTTGCAAGGTGTTTTCATTTCCAGCGCCAAACTTCCGATCCGATCCAAATCGAAGTCGGAGATTTCCATAATTTAACATCACTTATCTGTTCCTCGGCTCCACATCGCCAATGCGAATTCGCCGAGCCGATGCAAATTTCAAAGCCAACATATGTATTAATTCCAATCTATTCAAGGTGCTGTGAAGTTAATTTAAACACATTTTCTGTGTTGAAAGCCTTAAACTACTATGTGATTTACCCTAACACTGAAGTTCTTTCAATAAACATAGGCCGCACACCATTTCAATTGATTATACAGGCAGACAATATTCAAATTCTCACGATTTGTCATTCGACTTGCACAGAATGTAATGGTGTCTCATAATACTCAAAAACTAAATAGAGCTTGGCTTTTGCTTCACTTGCACAACGAAAACTAACCACCGTTTCACACAAAACTAGTCCTCCATTAATTTATCAAATTTCACACCAAACCGGTATTCAAATTTCACGACGCATCATATAAAAAGACACACGATATTTATTTTATGCACAATACACAAAAGAACAGAGTCTCGCAATCGCCTCTATAACATAAGAATGAACTCTATATATAAGTTAACTTACACAATCTCCTCTAATGAGCTTTCGCTCCACACGAAAACTCACACTCACTATTTAAAACTCGACTCTCACGAAGCAAAATCTCTTCGTTTATTACAACTTTCTCTCCTTAACTCTCTAACAAATCGGTACATAATCTTCTAATTTTTATAATTCTAACAAATAAACTCTTCTATTTATTGGCGCTCACACACACCTGTTATAACAAATCTTATCAATAAGATAGACACACTTATTACAATAATAACTAATTATTTGTGAAATCGACCTCCTCAGTAAACTGGATTTTAACCACAGTAATGAAATTCACCCTGTGAAGCCACAACATGTGACCATTCCATCACATTGCTGGCTGGGTCTAGATGCTCCTGCATCAGACTCCCAAAGTTTAAATTAACCATGATCTCCTGATCATGTACTTCATGCCTGTGTCCTCCTGGATCCCATACTTGGTTTGATAGTCTGTCTTTGATTACTGATGTTGTTGTTTGTTCCTCAAGTTTTCCGCCTTTGTGCTGCAATGCCTCATTATCTGCTGCTATCCTTTTCACATATTTCGCTGCTGCTTTGCCCACTCTAATTTGCAATTTTCCATTCCCTTCACCTGTACTATTTCTTCCAGTCAATCTTCCCTTATTCTTTTGTCCTGCATGTGTTTCACTGGAATGCTGTAGTGTGAGTTTCCACAACTCATCCAATTCATTGTCCATTTCACTTCCCATGTGCTGAATACTATTCTGCTGCAAATGATTGTGTTCTTGAATTAGAACATCATAATCTCTGTGCCAATAATTTCCATATACATTTCTGAAATGTACAAATTCCTTTTTCCAGGTTCTTCTTCTGGTTTCTCATTCGTGACTTCATCATTCCTTGCTTCAAATTCTAGCATACCTTCCATTAACCTGATATGTTCTTCTTGGTTCAGATTGACTTCACATTTCCCTTTTCCTGCATGTAAATCTTCATCAAAATTAATTAACTTAATAAACACAAATGCTTTACCCGAATTTCTCATCAAAAGATTCGACTTATACAAATCTGCCATCTCATCTGGAAGTTCTCTCAAAAGTTCTACACAATCTGCAATATCTGTCTTTAATCCTTCTTTACTCTGGCTTTCTTCAAGATCAATGATCTTCAATGATTCAGTGTATCCTTTGAATTCAAAAATTCTTTTGCCATTCTCCTCATTCTGCATATGACTATGAGTAGTCATTTCTTCAACAGTCTTCAATAACTTTTTGTCTTTCCTCAAGTCAATGTGACCTACAAACACACAACAACCTTCAGTTTTCAAAATACAATACCTTCCATTTTATTTTGATGCTTCAAGAGCCAATCCTCTATCATAGATCTTTTGGCTTTCACCGGATCCTTCCTGCTATGACCCCATTTCTCTGAGTCTTTCCTTCTTCAACAAATTAATATAAATTTGTTCAAGTTCCCTGAACTCATTCATCAACCTGCTATTCCACCTCTGTTGCAATAGCTTCCACTTCACCCTTTTCTTCAGTCTCCATCTGTATCTTTGGTCTTCACTTATCTTTCTTTGTACTACCAGACCAATTTCTGGTTCTTCATTCTGCTGGCATCTTCTATACTTCTGCAATTTGATGCCTTCCTCAAATTCAGTCTCATGTAGCTGATCATTCATTCCAAATTTCTGGTTACTTTCATATTCATCTTGCTGAATTAATACTTCTGTCTCCTTCATGCCCCTGAAGACATAACTTCCTTGTCACTCCCGATCTTTCATCTCACCTTCAAATAATCGCTGCTCGATTTCTCTGATTTCAGCATCATATTTATTAATGTTGTCTTCGACACCTTTTCCTCCATCAGGTTCTGTAAGCTTTGTTTCTCCTTTAGGTTCCTTGAGTAGTCTCTCCAATAATTCTATCTCCTTATGAAATCTCTCCAGCAGATCATCACAATTTCCATTCTCAACTTCATTCTTTTCTTGGCAATCCTCCTGAGTTGACCTGTTTTCCATATTATCATATTGCAAACATCTGTCATCAATTCCATTAAACAAATTCATTGGTTTACCTTTTTGTAGTCCCACTATGGAATTGTTTTCAGACTGCTGGTCTATATCAACCTCATCTGACAGTTTCACACCAAACAGGATTTCATCTATGAATTCCTTCTATTGCAAATGATCAACACCTTCTTCCTCTAAAAAGGATTCTTCATCATAATTTACCTCAAAAGCTTCATTCTTGGTTGTGACAATTTCAATCGACTGTCCATCATCCTCTGCCTATCCTCCAAACATACACAAACTGTAAGAATCAAAATCACAAGGCTTCATTGCCTCATCTGCTTCCTTTGTCAACATATCTTCTAATTTTTCTGAACTCTGCCAATAGTCCATGAGATCTTCAACTGACCTCTCATTATCCTCCTCCCCCAACATTTCACCTTGTTCTGGTCTGCAAATGGAAACTTCCAATTCTACCTCTGCTTTTCTGAGTTTCTCTAACTCCTCTTGAGCACTCAATATCTGCTCAATCTTTCTCAATTCTTCTACTATCTCTGACTTCTCTTGTTGATTTCTCCTTTCTCGTAGCCTTGGCCACTTTACTCTTTTCCTCATGGTCCAAACACTTTTCTACAACATCTTCATCAATATTCCAATCTGGAAATCTATCTCAGCTTTCTCTCGGTCAAACACTTCTTGACTCATCCTCATGCCATTTGCTTTGGCATCTTCCCCTCTGTTGTGGCTTCTTTGTGAACTTCTGCTATGACTGTCTGTAGTCATTTTCTGCTCTTCTCTTTCCATGAGCTCCTCGTACCTATGCAACAAGCCTCTGCAACAGTAAATCCTCCTTACTGCAATCTTACCTCACTAAGCTCTCCTCACTCAGTCTTTTGGTAAGCACGATCCCTATCTGGAATCTTCTCTTGAGCAACACCTTTTCTCCCTCTAGGCTTCTGCAGTCTCTCACTCTTTCTTTCGAGAACACCTCAATTGTCCTCTCTGTCCATCTCTTGTTGGAATCTACGGGTTCACCACCACTTCTGCTTTTATGAATGCATTTGGTTCTTCTCTCACAACTTCTCTTGATTTATATGGCTGCAGTCTTCACTCTTTCTTATGTCGTCCCTGTAATCTGGTACTAAACTTCATTCAGGAAAACAAACCTATTCAATTTCAATAGAGCCAAGCTCTGATACCAAAATTGACGCAGAACCAAACTTGCATACCCAGAATCGCACTGTCCTCCACTGAGAAAATGAATATCTGTAAAACTGTCCATATAAAACTTCTAGTTGCTCGCAATTTCAATATTTAACATTTGAATGCGGAAGCTTTTCAAAATAATAAAACTCACAATCTTCATACCATTAACCTTCAACTCTGCATTGAGCGCTACAGCTCAACACTTTACATTTCATTGAAGTCAAACCAAATCATCATTCCAATGTTCCCATAAAAACCAAGGATCTGTTTTCTTCCTTCTCTTCAATGCGCCCAATTCAACATGCATTCGCACCACAATACTCACTTTGTACTGATAGCGCTCAACCAATTTCTGATGGATTCAATTCTCAACCGGATTCCGTTCACAATTAAACTTAGGACTCTTCCTTAGAGTCTAAATTCCACACGATTTTCCTATACAAAAATCAACCTTCAAAAACCCATCTTTCTCAACCTTCAGATTATAAATCGACATTCAGATACCGATTTAAACAACTATATGAATTTTTTCAAATAGTCAGAGTCCTTTTTTCAAAGCTTATATCCAGCAATCTCAAGCCGTGACACTTGCTTCTACCCTTCAAGGAAACGCAGATCTCATCGATCCTAAAGTTGCCAACGCATTTAAATCTCCAAATCCGATTCAATGACTAACCTTCCGCTAAATTAAAACATTCCAACTCTGACATACACTGCTATAATATCAACTACTGTTCTACGCGCTCCAAGCTCTATTCATCCACTGATATATCAATTCAGCGGTCCCGAATCTCCGTTATATATATATATATATATAATATATATATATTATATATATATATAATTATTATATAATATTATATATATATATATATATATATAATATCTATTCAAAATGCTTCTGACGCGATTTTAATACACCCATCACGCTCCAATTACCATTCCTCCCACAGCTACTCCAAATCTGATCGATCCAATATAAAACACGCATCTATTGCACGCCATCTATTCAAACATGTTGACACTGTAATTAAATCCGATGCGATTCATTCACAATGGACAATCACCTAATTTAATGCCACGACTCTCGACAATTCAGTTGCTCTGATCCGATTTATCGGAGATGAACAATCAGATCTTTTGCAAAGTGTTTTCATTTCCAGCGCCAAACTTCCAATCCAATCCAAATCGAAATCATAGATTTCCCGAATTTAACATCACTTAACTGTTCCTCGACTCCACATCGCCGATGCGAATTCGCCGAGCCGATGCAAATTTCAAAGGCAACATATGTATTAATTCCAGTCTGTTCAAGGTGCTGCAAAGTTAATTTAAACAAATTTTCTGTGTTGAAAGCCTTAAACTACTATCCGGTTTACCCTAACACTGAAGTTTTTTCAATAAACATAGGCCGCACACCATTTCAATTGATTATACAGGAAAACAATATTCAAATTCTCACGATTTGTCATTCGACTTGCACAGAATGTAATGGCGTCTCATAATACTCAAAAACTAAACAGAGCTTGGCTTTTGCTTCACTTGCACAACGAAAACTAACCACCTTTTCACACAAAACCAGTCCTCCATTAAAATATCAAATTTCACACCAAATCGGTATTCAAATTTCACGACACATCATATAAAAAGACACACGATATTCATTTTATGCACAATACACAAAAGAACAGAGTCCCGCAATCACCTTTATAGCATAAGAATGAACTCTGTATATAAGTTAACTTACACAGTCTCCTCTAAAATGAGCTTTCGCTCCACACCAAAACTCACACTCACTATCAAAAACTCAACTCTCACGAAGCAAAATCTCTTC
The DNA here is from genome assembly GCA_000404065.3 of Pinus taeda. Classification (NCBI taxonomy): domain Eukaryota; kingdom Viridiplantae; phylum Streptophyta; class Pinopsida; order Pinales; family Pinaceae; genus Pinus; species Pinus taeda. Next base: position 14,074 of record APFE030385618.1, read on the forward strand.
GTTTATTACAACTTTCTCTCCTTAACTCTCTAACAAATCGATACATAATCTTCTAATTTTTAAAATTCTAACAAATAAACTCTCCTATTAATTGGCGCTCACACACACCTGTTATAACAAATCTTATCAATAAGATAGACACACTTATTACAATAATAACTAATTATTTGTGAAATCGACCTCCTCAGTAAACTGGATTTTAACACAGAGTAATGAAATTCACCCTGTGAAGCCACAACATGTGACCATTCCATCACATTGCTGGGTGGGTCTAGATGCTTCTGCATCATAAAGTCTGCATTTCTAAATAGAGAAATGAAAGAAGGGAAAAGAACATTTAGTCTGTAGGTTGAAGAAAGCACTCTATGGACTAAAACAAGCTCCCAGGTCATGGTATGAGAAAATTGATTCATTTTTTCTGCAAGATGGCTACAATAGAAGTAAGAATGACCCTAATCTTTACCCCATGAAAGATGAACAAGGGTGCGTAGTGATGATTTCATTATATGTAGATGATTTGATAATTACAGGTGATGCTATATATCTAAATGATGAAATCAAGCAGCAGATGTCATAGATGTTTGAGATGAAGCATCTTGGTGAACTTAGATACTGTTTAGGTCTCGAGATCTGGATAGATTTAGGTCAAACATTTCTATCTCAAGAAAAGTGTGTCAAAGGCCTGCTAGAAAAGTTTAGAATGGATCAGTGTAAGCTGGCACCGGTACCATTACAACAGAAAATCAAATTGCAGTGTGAGGATGGCTCAAAAGCAGCAGATGCAACACTTTACAGACAACTGGTTGGGAGTTTGATCTACCTAACCACCACTAGACTTGATTTGGCTTATGCAATCAGCGTGTTAATCCAATTCATGTCTAAGCCACTTGAAAGCCATTGGAATGCAGCGAAGAATGTTTTGAGTTATCTACAAGGCTCTGTAGATTATGGAATTATTTACGCTAACTCTTCTGATGTTAGACTGGCGGGATTTGTAAATTTAGATTGGGCAGGAAATGTAGATGATTGCAAATCTATAACAGGTTATGCATTCAGTCTTGGATCCAGGGTGATCACTTGGAGTAGCAAGAAGCAAAACACAGTCTCCTTGTCCTCAGTAGAAGTAGAGTATCAAGCCATGTGTGCAGCAATGTGCGAGGTGGTTTGGTTGTGGAGACTTCTCTAGGATGTTGGGGAAGAACAGATAGTTGTAACAACAATCATATGCAACAATCAAAGTTCAATCAAGCTGGCCAACAATCCAGTGTTCCACAAAAGCACGAAACATATTGATACTCAATTTCATTTTGTTAGGGAGAAAGTGCAATCTAAAGAAACTCATCTGGAATATTATAATACATGTGATAATGTTGCGGACATTTTCACTAAGCCCCTTGGAAAAGTAAAATTTCAAATGTTTAGGGAGATGTTAGGCATATATGTGAACCCATTCTCCATTAAGGGGGAGTGTTGAAGATAATGGAGAATATCCTAGAATAGGTAGAGTTGGTTCACGTAGCCTCAAGATAGGAATTAGTTTCTATTTCTTAGGATGTTGTTCTAACTTCCCTAAAACCATGTATTCTACTTAATGTGTAATGTTGATGAACAGTGTAGAGTGTTCTGCAAAGCCAGACTCTCCTGGTTCAGACTCTCTTTCATAGAGCTAACCAGTGGGTTTTATTTCTTAATTCAAACATTGCCATTTTTATCAGTAATTCAAGTCTTACTTTGCAACAATGTATTTCATACAAGATACCTGTTATGCGCATCTCTACGAAGAATGAATACTAATATGCAAATATTTATCTTTAGTTCATTCGAATTGCTAAAATGACTAAATGAATGATTATATCTTGCAGTCTGAAATCATTCTATGACAATGATTTTCATTTTGAGCTGGAAAATTTGAGGAATCAAATATAAGGTCTGTACTCTATGGGAACGTGGAAATTTTAATTCGGCTATCCACTTTCTATTTAATCATACCATTTGCTTGTGATCAACTTTTGAGAGGAATATTTCCAAGAGTTTTTTGCATTTTTGTCAAACCTTAGAACGTAATTTTTTGGATGTTTCTATTGTAGAATGGTTGACAACTTTAGAGTAACCAAGTCTATGGGAGTGTAGACATGATAGCTTTTGTGTAGGCCTTACATTTTTAACGTTGTTTTCTTATGATCTAGTTGGGTTCCAAAAGAATTCCTGAATTTTCTGCCTGAAGTAATCTTGTAGCCTCTCTCAGTTCTTATGTGTACCGTATTTTAAAATTTCTCTAACAATTTTAAGCATTGAGCACTGTCAAAGGGCTTGGTTGAGCACTGTAGATTTGATTCTCTTTTAGTTTGTATATACTTGAAATTTTAGTTTCCTCCTGTCATGTGCCTTGTGTTTTCATACTTGGCTTCTTGCTTAGACTCATCTTGCAAAATTTATTTCAGATAATTTCTGCATTATTTTAGTTTTGACACCGTAGAAGAGTTTAGTTACCGATGATTATTTGAGCACCAAGTATTTTTTTTTGTTTGATATGCCATGTCTTTTTAAAATGTATATATGTTTAACTTATATATTGAATATTTTTATCAATAATAATAATAATAATAATAATAATAATTAGATAATGTTTATGACTTTTTAAAATTCTAGTAATGAAATATATGAATAATGTGTTTTAGCTTTCAGTAATTGTTTATCAATTATTTAATTAATAAGTTGTATATATTTTATTTAATCTTATAATGTAGTCATCATCATCATGTTTGAATTTAAATTTAATTTTATAAACGAGCTTTTAATTTATTTTAATTTTCACATAGAAAGATCAATTTGTTTTAAAGGAGTTAAAAAATATATCAATTGTTAAAATTGAAAATTTTGATTCTTTTAATGTATATTAAAGATAAATACATTATTATTATATACCATTAATATATATTTGAAAATGATATTATAAATAAAATAAAATTGTTGAAAATTAAAAATTAATTTACCATATAAAAGTATAGCTATTAAAAAAGTTTTTTTTTTAAGAAAATAATATAATAATAAAATATTTTTACTTTAAAGTTTGGAGAGCTTGTTGTATAATAAAAGGTTAAAAGAAAAAAAAATTAAGATATTATAAATAGGTGATGATAGTAATCGGAATCGGTTGATTAGACATTATTTCAAGTACTTCCTGTTACAATTAACATAAACTTTTAACCCTACGTTGTATTGACCATAGTGCATTTTATTTCATCATCTTATTTAGCCTCTTCAAAAGGCGGAGATGCAAAAACCATCTTTATTGCATTGTAAACTAATGATCGCATTAGCGTAGATGTATTAAATGCTATGCTATCTAGTGAGCCATCCTTATGCTATGTTATGATAGACTGTCGAATCGACTCAATTTCCAAGTGGTGAGCACATGCGACCATACTTTGTCCTCTCTACAAACACGTTCCTTGGTTGTTGGTTGTGTGCATGTCACCGATTAGTACGTCAGCAAAGAAATGTCATTGAGGATGCTGCAGTGAACCTTCAAGTTAAGTGAAGAGCCCAACCTTACCCTTCCTTTAAAGATCCACGAAGGAGCTATATTCCACTGGATATTAGTTCCCCATACGATTGTTGTAGGCCTCATCCAAGCAATGGAGCTCAACAAGTGAACTTATTTCCAGCTGGATATTAATTCCCCATACGATAGTTGCTGGCCTCATCTAAGAAATCTGGATATTAATTTCCCATACAATAGTTGCAGACCTCATCTAAGCAATGGAACTCAACAAATGAGATTAATCGCGATAATGGAGCTCAACAAGTGAACTTAATCGCCAACTTGCTGCAAATGCAAAATATCATTGTTAGTGCTTTGTATATCTTAATTTGTTACATCATGTTTCTTTGTAAGCACATAATTACCTCCAGCGGTGATAGTGAAACTAAAAAATCATTTAAGCTTCTTGTTGTAGAAAACAAAATTGAAATACCATCTACAATATAGAAATATCTAGGCTAAGAAGCTTATATTTACTAAAGCTTGTTAAGGTTAGTAAATTTTATATAATAGTAAATTCAATTGAAATAGGGTGAATTCATTAGAGTGAAAGATTGAATGGCTTCGTTGAATTTATATAAGTTTTATACTAATTCCACCGATTTTTTATTGATGCTAGGTTTTGCAACATTCGTAAACGCTCAAAAACTCCTTGGCTATTTTCTGTTCAAAGTAGTTGCTGATTAAAAACATTTTGGATGGTGCTTATGCATATCAGACCAACTGTATTTCAATGCATATCAATTGTATTTCAATTCATATCAAGCCAACTGTGTTTTAAAAAAAAAAATGCTTAACAGACCATAATAACTTTGGTCAATGAGAAAAACCCATATTTTCAATCCAATACATGAGATCATTCCTTTACAAGTGTTTTGAATATTGAAAAAGAAAAAGAACTTGGAATATAGAGAAGTAAAGGAGGATTTGACAGAGGCTTTCCACAGTCGAGAGGAGTGAACTAGCTAGGAGGACCTCACTAACCAGATTTCCTCATCATCTCCTTTGCCTGCTTTACAATCTCTTTCATAACTCTGCCGAGTTTCTACTATATTTGGTACATGAGCTAGAGCCCTCTGCCCAACTTCAAGAGTGTCTAGAGCATATTCATTCTTAACCTTTCTCAATAGCATGAGCAATAAATATTTATTGTTGTAAAATAGAAAAATGAGGTGCATCTGGGCTAGGTTTCTGAATACTTCGTGGTGTTATTTTCTTGTTATCTCCCTTTCTCCATCCTCCTCCTGTAGTTACCACATTTATAGTGTGCCCTACTCCTCCACCACTCACTCTAGTTTTTTCAATTACTAAGTTCACAGTCCTTTGCCTTGCATGGATTCCTACTTTTTAATCAAATAAGGGTAGTCTTCAGTTGCATGTCTAGTATCTCTACAGTGGTCACATCTCAACCTCTAATGAAGTGGGTTATCCTCATATATATGCCTTACTTCATCATAATTATATCACCTTACAAGCCGAATTGTTCCTCCAAATCTTCCCCTTTGATATCCACCTCCTTTACCTCATCCTCCACCACCTTGTGGTTGAGGGTTTTCTACTACTCTAAATGAGGTTTTCTCCATCCTCTCTACTAGAGCCTGCAAAGCCCCTGAATTATTTGTACTATCCATGCTGGTACCATAGAACTCATAGTGAACATTATTAGGAACTCCGAAATAATTCAGCAAGATAGGACAATTTGTAGAGGATATGGTAGTGCGTTCCACTCATTGTGCATGGTTGTTGTAGGTTAACCATAAGCCCATATTTCTTACATACCCCTATATTTATAAGTTCGTTCTACCATTATGTACCATCTCTGAAGCAAAGGATTAGGGCAAAGGTACGAGAGGCAATAACGAGGAAAGCCTTGCGCTTTTATTTCTAGACGTAGGGATGAGCAACTGGGAATGTTGCTATTAGATTATAAATGTAATTACTTAACAACAAACATCAAAGGATATACATGAGCTTTGAACAAAGAGGAAGGGAGGCCTTGATTGAAACATACATAGGTTACGATCGACACATAGACATCTCACTCTGTTCCATGAACAAAGGAGCATGTAAATCGTTCATTCTTAGACAACAAGCCTCTGTTCACTTTCTTTGTGCTAGCTTCTACCCCCATTGTGCTCTCTTTGCCTAAACTCGCCATAAGCTCTACCCAATCATGGAGAAAAACCTATTCTGGAAAGCTTGTTTGAAGATCCTTTTTGTTTTGTTGTTGAATTAGATAAATTGAGACCATTTATAGTCCCTTCTCAATTATAACTTATCACAACATTGACCTCTGCAAAACAACTCAAACAATGATAGAACTTAAGGCACATTTGATGAAGCATGAGGATCATTTGACAAGCTGCGAAAGAAGACAATACCTTATGTGCACGAGGCGTTTAAGTAGCAGGTTTTTATGTGGCATGAGGCAACATGCATCAAGCTACCTGGAATTTTATATATAAACCTCTACAATTACCTATTCACTTAATATTTTCCATATGCAACTCCAATAACTAAATCACCTGCCTGGTACAATGGCCACAAAGGCCAACAACAAATATTTAACAACAATGCATGGAGTGTGCCAGGTGTTCTTTTATTTTGTTGGTTTCTATGTTATTTTATATTATAAGTTTATTTCATTTGAAAAATAATAATAATGAATAAGATTCAACATATGTAGATACACTTATATATTTTGCATGCATTTCACGTGTAATTTTTAAGCTTGAAAAGTTTCATGTTCCATTCAATTAACGTCAGATATAGAATCCTGGAATTCTAATTTTTGTTATCGTGGAATTCAAGATGGATTCTAGGTCTACAATGGTAAAGGACTATAGCTAATCTTTTTTTTGGTAAACTGTGGTTAAAGTATGACTATGGCTAATTTGTTTTGTTGGTAAACTATGGTTAAAGTATTGTTTTTTCAGATAAAACTAGCTACATTGCTAGCCTTTCACGCAAACTTTGAATTTGTGTGACAAATCATGTTATTTTAAGAAAATCCTTGTTTAATGTCTTTCCTCTTAAGGTAGAGCTTCTTCATATAGTCATATGTTGAGATTTTCTGTTTGAAGTGAAATAGGCAGAAATCTCTGTAGGTGACAACAATAGAAATTCAGTTCCTAGATTAGCTCTAGGTTGTTGGGAGGTGATTAATGACTCCTATATTTGATGTGAGTGAGTTAATGAGGCTGTTAGATTCTCTATGCTATATAACAGGCAATCATTCGGATGTTGGCTAAAAGAGTGTGAGAGGTTTTTTGTGAGGATTTCTTGATGTAATCTCCAATTTGATTAATATATTCCTGATGCCTATGTTTGGTGGACGTAGCCCAGATTGGTTGGGTGAACCACGTTAAATACTGTGTCATATGTGTTTGATCTTCTGCTGTGTGTTTTATTGATTTGTTGTGCCTCTGAATTCCAACAATTGGTATCAGAGCTCAAGGTGGAGCGCGGAGTTGGTTTGGTTGTCGAAGGTGCTGCGCTGATCGATGCTGGAGGTCCTGCGCTGTAATCTCTGTTGCGTGGAGCTGTATATTGTTGGAGTGGCTTGTGTCATGAGACTGGAGCAGAGGTTCAAGCGTGCTATTGCGCTGAGGGAAGAACCTGCGTGTGTGCTGGAGCTACTTCTCGATGATCAAGGCGCTGGAGTATGGGTGGACCACCAAGGCACTGGTGTATGGAGAACCTTTGTCTGGTGGCAGTAGCGTTGTAATACGTTGCTGAGACCTCTGTTTCTGGCTGTGGTTTTTCGAAGAGCCTTGTGTTCGCTGTTGAAGACGGTTTGGTGCTGTTGAAGACGCTTTGGCATCAAAAAGATGCAGTCTTGCGTTCGCTATTGAAGAACGGTTTGGAGCTGTTGGTTGCGGGAGCGCTGTGACCTGTGCGCATGGAGCTGTTAGTGGTGCGTATCTTTCATCGATGCTTATGAAAGGTATGGTGTCTGCGCATAAATAAGAATTTGTTTTTCTTCAGAGAATGCGCGCCTTTCATGTCAGCCCATCTGTAATCTATTATACTCTCAGGCCTGAAATACTAGTCCAGGTATCACGCCAATCGAGCATTTCTCGCCTGTGTGTACTTATCTTCCAGAGTGTTTCCAACACTACCAATAAATGTGTGATGACACTGCAAGATAATATCTAGAATTTTTCATAGAGGTTGTGAGATTTGGGATCCAACTAGTGGAAATTCGCAATATATTAGTTCATGAACCGGTACACTGCAGGTAGTTCACTGCAAGGTAGTTGTTTGATACTCACGTAAATACACTTTACATTTGAAAATATGTATGCGGTCGCCTCAACCAATTTACAGTTCGGATCAAATTTAGCAATTTACAGTACGCATGCATATTGCAGAGTTTTTTGAGCCAGAAGCAGGGAATTTTTTTTTTGTTTATTTTGGCGGTGGTCTTTTGTATTGTAATTCACAGCAAAATATTTTTTTTTTGTTGTGTAAAAACAAAGGCGGAGGCGGAATTTTTTTTTGTGTGAAGGGAAGATATTTTGTTTTAAAGGCATAGGCAATTTTTTTTTAATTGTTGGTATTCAAAACGTTGCTATTGGAGATTATTGTGCTTTTTTGATACAAAATGGCGAAAACTCAAAGTGCCCAGTTTGAAATTGAGAAATTTAATGGCAAGAATAATTTCGAGATCTGGAAGGTGAAAATGCATGATTTTCTTGTCCAACATGGCGTGGCAAAGGCGTTGTTGGGCAAGGCCAAACAGCCTTACAACATCACAGATAGCGAGTGGGCCGAGATGGATGAAAGAGCGATAAGTGTTATTCGACTGTGTCTAGCTGATGATGTCCTGTTTAATATTGTGTCGGAGACAACAACTGCTGGTTTGTGGACGAAACTGGAGAAACTGTACATGACCAAATCCTTAACCAATAGGATTCTCCTGAAGCGACAATTGTACGGTTTGCGAATGAAGGAAGGTACATCGATTGCTGATCATTTAAATGCTTTTAATACTCTTCTTGTGGAATTACAAAGTATAGAAGTAAAAATTCCATCCGAGGATAAAGATATTACTTTATTGTGCTCGTTGCCCGAATCATGGGATCATTTTGTTACTTCTATAAGTCTTAGTTCATCAGAAACTATTGAGTTTGATGATGTAGTTGCATCCTTATTATCGGAAGAAACAAGGAGTAGGTCGCATTTCGAAACCTCTACATCAGAAGCTATGATGGTTAGAGGTCGTTCGAAAGAAAGACGCCCCAGGAAGCCGAGTGACTGATGTTCAAAGTCAAAAGGGAAGAAGAGTAAGCTAAAGTGTTGGTTTTTGTGGCAAATCAGGGCATTTAAAGAAGGACTGCTGGAAGCGACAGCAGAAAAAAAAACAGATTTTTCGACAGAGAAGAAGGAGGTGAATACGACAGATACAGGTTCGGCATCTGGTTCAGGTATGAGTGAAGAAGTATTATCAGTTAATGTGTCAAATCATGGTCAACATTGGTTGTTATATTCCGATGCATCTAACCACATGTGTATCCATAAAGAATGGCTTAAGACATATAAATCAATTAATGATGGAGTTGTGTACATGGGTAATGATGTAACATGTAATATTGTGGGGATTGGGAGCGTACAACTACAAATGTTTGATGGAACAACTAGAATAATAACTGATGTGAGGCATGTACCAGATTTAAGGAAAATTTTGATTTCATTAGGAGCACTTGATTCAAATGGATATAAAACTGTAATTCAAGGTGGAGTAATGAAAAATTACAAAGGCATTTTACTAGTTATGAAAGCTAAGAATGTAGGAAATCTATTTCAGTTAGAAGGAGGAACAGGGTCAGATTTTGTGTCTACGGTGTCTGAACATGACAGTAGTTCCATTCACTTATGGCATCAAAGATTGGCGCATATGAGTGAGATAGGGTTGAAAATTTTGGCTGATCGCAAGTTACTTCCAAATCTGAAGTCTGGAAAATTAGATTTCTGTAAGCATTGTCTGTTTGGTAAAGAAAGTAAACAAAAGTTTAAAACAGGCAAACATACTAGTAAAGGCATACTTGATTATATCCATTCAGATGTTTGGGGACCAGCCCCTACAACCTCATATGGTGGTTCATCTTATTTTGTATCATTGTTTGATGACTTTTCTAGGAAGTTTTGGGTCTACATGTTGAAAAGAAAGTCTGATGTGTTTTCAGTTTTCAAGCAGTTTAGAGCATTGGTAGAAAACAACACTGGTAGAACAATAAAATGTTTACGAACTGATAATGGTGGTGAGTTTACTTCCAAGGAGTTTGACAGCTATTGCAAAGGATGCAAGGATCGAGAGGCATAAGACCACGGTTTATACTCCTCAGCAAAATGGAGTTGCTGAACGCATGAACATGACTCTTTTAGAGAGAGCAAGGAGTATGCTAAGTAACGTCGGGTTGCCGAAGGAGTTGTGGACGGAAGCGGTGGCAACAGCTTGTTATGTGATAAACCGATCTCCATCGACGACGATAGAATGCAAGATTCCGCAAGAGGTATGGAAAGGACACCCTTGTGACTATTCTAAACTCAGAGTGTTTGGTTGTGATGCATATGCTCTAGTGCCTAAACATCAGCGAACTAAGTTAGATCCAAAGTCTAGAAGGTATATCTTTGTTGGGTATGGTGTTGGAACAAAGGGATATAGATTGTGGGATCCTACTACCCGCAAAATCATCATCAATAGAGATGTAAATTTTAATGAATCCTCTCTTGTACAGTTAGATGTAGGTAGTAGATTGAAACAGGATGATGTATCTGACTTTCAGCACATTCAGTTTGATAGCATTTCTAATGATAGTCATGATGACCATAGTTCAGATACTAGTCATGAACAGGTTTCAGAACCAGAATATGAACAGGGTTCAGGTTTAGATCATGAACAGGTCTCAGATACTGATCGGCAAGAAGTTCCTACAGGTGGTAGTCAACCAATCGA